>ML385436.1:139171-234884 GCA_005239525.1 Nicotiana knightiana | reverse complement strand
CCCATATTACCACTATTCTGCTGTTGGTGAGGAGGCCTATATGGTTGAACTTGTTGACCCCAGTATTGTCCCCCTTGTCTCTGACGTTCATAATTAGTCACATAATTCATATTTTCTAGATGAGGAGGGTTATCACATTCTGCATTCCAGTGGTTACCAAGTGGTTGACTAATGCATGACGTGCATAAGCCTCCATTGGTTGTGTCAACAATGTGTACTTGCTGTTTTTGCCCCGATTCTTCCATNGTCTGATAAGGCTTCAATTATTTCACCAGTCCTTGATGAGTTTCTAGGCATGCACCTGCAACACGTTAGCAAACGTTAGACATTCAATGTAAAAAAGAAAATTTGAAGACAATTGACTATATTTCAGAATTTTGTATTTCTTCCAACTCAATTGATAATACCGTTAATTCCCCGGCAACGGCGCCAAAATTTGATCACGCTCAACTATGTCTAATAAAAGACTAAACGGGCGTTGCAAATATAATCCGGGGTATTATGCCCAGAGTCGATCCCACAGGGAATTTACGTATCAATCAAGTCTTTAGAATACGCAACTTTTACTCAATCAATTCTCTCAAGACTTTTTAATATAAATTGGTGATGTTTTACTAATTCTACTGACAATAATAATAACTAACAATTACTAACAATGTGTTGTAAACAATTATGATAAAGGTCTAAGGTTATGGTTTCCCCCGTCGGTGAACTTCCTTCTCGGATACTTCTTATAGTTTGATTAGTTGTCTCTATCAATCATGAACACTCTATCTACCATAAATCTCTCTCAAGTAATTATGATAATTTACTAGACGCACTCTCTCAAGTTACGCTAGCTAGATTGCATTACAGTTCACTTTAGATTGCACCCGAGGTATCGTTATCTCTAATCCAACCTCTAAACCCTCGGTTATGACTTTCGTCTATACTCCGGGAGTGATGTTGTTCAAACAACTACCTAAATATGCACTCTCTCTCAAGTAGATACATAATAAATAGGAATAGCTAATTGAAGGCCCTTTCAATCAACTACAATAAGAACGCAGTTGAACAAATAGAGATTAATCAACCAAAATATATTAATATCACAACAAATTCATCCCCAACAGGTTCTACCAAAACCCTAGACTAAAGAATTTAGCTACTCATGTTTATAAGAATCCAAACTAATATAAATTGTATAATTGAAATACAAAGTAATGAATACAAGATGTAGAAATCATTGTTTTTTTTTGCACTTCAATGGTTTTTTCTCCTTGAATCCTTCGAATGCCTTCCGAATCCCCCTCTAGTTGTGTTTTAGGAGTCTATTTAAATATTTAGGGCGAACCCTAAACGTGTGGGAGACTTCTACTTCAACCGGGAAACACTTAAACTCGTCAAAACTCGGAATTGGCTGAACCTGGGACCTGGCGTTTGGAGGCTAACGCCTGGATAACGCCAGGCTAAGGCTGGCTTCAGAAGGCTAACGCCAGGCTAGGGCTGGCCTTAGAAGGCTAACGCCTCCCTAACGCCAGGCTAGGGCTGGTCTTAGAAGGCTAACACCTGCCTAACGCCAGGCTAGGGCTGGCTTCAGAAGGCTAACGCCTGGGTAAGGCCAGGGTGTTCCCTCGTCGCCTCTTAAGCTTATTTTTGACGTATTTGCATCCATTTAGCTCGGTTTCCATATCCAATTCACCTACACATGAAATAAACTCCATTAAACACATAAAAAGTGTATTTTTGTCATTAATGCGCATAACATGTAAGGCATATAACATGTTAAACTATGAATTCTAGTCTCGCATCAAAAGTACTTATTGAAAAAATAATAATAACAATCAAGTAATGCATTTAATGAAGATAGTGAAGGTTGAATAGAAAGTAGGTTCCACCTAAAGAATTTAATAGCTTATAGCCACGTTAGTTTTGATTTTTCATGTTATTAAGAACCCACATCCAAACTTTTGAGCCTAATATACAAGGAAACAATGTACTAATATATTTGAAATGACCATTATGCCCTTCGTCAACCTCCTCTTCTCTCTTCTATATAATAGAAATTGTAAAAGGATCGAATAAGAAAACTGTCAAGCAAGTTTAGCAGGCAGGGCAACAGAACATAGGCATATGGACCATTTCCTTAAAAAGAGAAGCAAAACTCGTGAAATAAACACAAGGAGTCTCATTCCATCATGATAACTGCACGATAGAAACCTCATGCTACATTAGGTACAATATCACAATAACGGCACAACAGAAGCCTCGTGCCACAACAATGCCAATATCATAATAACTGCATGGGACACACCTTGTGCCACAATCGTCTCAATATGCTCATAATGTCCCAATGTGCCATAAGTATGTCAATTAATACAAGACTTTCATTTCTAAGAATTTATGCATACGTTTTAGAGATGATCGATAAGATGCACATGGACATAATAAATAAAGATAGGATGATGGACACATGAACACATGAGATGGTCTCTAACCATGGTGTATGCCTACATGTAACATATAATTACAGCTTAAACACTTAATCCATCAAACAAAGGACGTTCAATTTCAAAATAAAGCATCAAAGCCCAGTCACAGTCTCTAACCTATGGATAATTAAGTAGTATCACAACCCATCTTAGCATAAGATAAGAAAACATGAAACATTTAATGGCATGAATAGGACTAACTATACTTGATGGCACATCTATAGTATATGCTGCAGTCAGTAACCAGATCTGATCCAACGTGAAATACATATCCCCATAGGACTATCGATAAACCCCAAAACGATTAAAACCATTTCAAAGTAGGTACATAGTCATGCCTCTAGAAGATAAATCCAGCCTCTAAACCTCAAGAACATAAGTATTTCCATACCTGATCTCCAATTCACCCACTCACTCAAATGTGTGTGCCTTCACCTACACACAAGCAGCTCATAAAGCATATTTCTATCAATCTGACATGTCGAGTAGCCAAAAATCTGAACATCAACGGTTACGAGCCACGTAATTTCTGTAGTACTTAATCAAGTCAGTCGCAAGTCAAGACACAATGCATCTCCTACAACATACACATATTTCTCAAGCGACTCCAGATAGTACCATCACTCTCATAAGCCTCTAAAATCTCTCGAGCTATCTCCAACTTGTAGCTTTCCTTTCGGAAAGGAAACACAACATTTTATGCCCAATCCAAATCTCATGTGACTTACCACGTGTATCACAATGGCATATGAAAATACGAAAATTTTCTATCAACTCTAAATCACATATAAGATAGTCATCCCCGAAGGTCTACCCTAACGATTAGATGCATACCATCTAAATTAATCTAGAAGATAATCACAACCGCAAACTTTCCATACTCATAGAAGATATCTACCTCAAAGTACGCTCAAATACATCAAAGTACGCTCAAAAGTCCAACCGCAAAAGTGTCACATCTAGAAACTCGAACCTGTTGAAATTATATCCCTAAAATCAACCTCTATACTCTAGTACCCCAATACATAAAACAATCTGTGCGCTATTGCACCTCATCCCATCAGAAGAAGTAACCTAGATATTAGGCATCCGAGTGAGTATCTTCCTATTTCATGCTATAACCACAATCAATTTCAAACCTAAGTCACTAAGAAATCCATATACATCACTCAGGCGTAGTATATCGCATATCTAATAAATCCCAATTTGAGTCGACCTTGACGCCACTCTACTCAAGTCACTATAGGCCCACAAATATACCTAATCCAGCAACACACACCCACATTACCCAATCGTCGATTATAAACTCCCCCACTTAGGCTAAAGCCCTAATCATATCATCCTAAATCACTTGGTAACCTCATAAGGGAATCTTACAACCTCAAACCTCATCATAGAAGACAACCCACATGCTATACCTCAACACGACACCTTTCTCTGACCTTACCAAGATTACAGACTCTATATGTTCAACCAAAGTCTACACCTGCCAATAATATGCAAGAATTCGTTCCTTCCCACTAATAAATAGCTAAAGATCCACACACATGTAACCTAAAGCTGAACTACACTCCAAGATGATAATCAAATTCGCCTATCGTGTAGCATCTCAAACAACCCTTCTCATTATATCCAAACTCTCTAAACATAGTCCTTAAGACAGACAACACCTATCACATAACTGTCTCGTAGAACTTCTACAACATCATCACAAATCGTAGGTGCTTATCAAATAACATGTCTTCAACAACCTATAAGAACAAATGGAAAGGATCAAATTTTAAACCTCAGGCTGAAACGAAGTCGCACGATAAGGAAATAAGGAAGTGAAGTTTCCTAAATATCACGTAGCTTCTCGAAGATAAGTGTATACATCTCCATAAAAATTCGCAAAACTCTACTAGACATGCTCATAAGTAGAACCTATGAACCTAGGCACCTAACCCAACCTACTAGGTAATCCAACTAATACATAACATAATCTAAGCTTGAAATCATTAAATAATATTGAAATAAAATGCGGAAATCTTAAAACAACTTCCAAGGAACAGTAGTACAAGTCATGAGCAACTAAAGTTTGAGTTACAACATTGGCAAGAAGAATTATATCTTTTGTTTGAAAGTGACATAAACAGAAATCATGTCATATACTACCATGAACAAAATAATAGTAGATAGCTAGAACACCGAATCCTCAATGCTCGGCCTCGAACTCCGCAACTGCTTAGCTTCAAATATCTGCATGCAATGTGCAAAAGTGTAGTATGAGTACAACCGATCTCATGTACTCAGCAAGTATCTTGACTAACCTCGGCGAAGTAGTGACAAGGTTTAGGGTCAAAGATACCTACTCATATAACCTGGAAAATTTGTAAGCATAGGAAAATAACATGAGGAATAACTAGAAACAAGCTAAGGAAGCAAAGAATAGCAATGACAGGATACACATTCAAGGAACAAGATAACAACATATTGTTCCAAATTTCCAAGTCAAAACATGCAACGACCGACATCCACATACAAAGGAAATATGCATCAATTAGTGCCAACTCAAATGCTCCTACGTAATGATAGAGTATTTATACATGATAGGATTCCAATTCCATATTAATTACTACTTGGTAGTTTTACGTATGTGTAAGGCCTCATAAAATTTCACCTAAAACATGGTGTTTCGTGATGCCGGGGTAGACTTATTCATCGATGTACAATTCAGACTTTTTGGGTTGAACAGTGCGTTGGGGAGTTGAAAATTTTTTTTGGAAGTGCAGGACGTTTCTGCGGTCCATTATGCAGTCGCAGAACTGGTATGCGGGCCGCAGATCTTCCATGTACTGAAGCAGAAATCTGGGCAAATTTTTGGACCATTATGCGGTCCATTATATGGCCGCACAATCATTTTGCGGGTCACATAACCCATTGCAGACCCAACACAAAAAATTTCAGAGGAAAGTTCTGCGGCGCATTATACGACCGCAGAGTAGGTCTGCGGACCCCAGAGTAGGTCTGCGGACCGCAGACCGATACCAGAGTGGGGCAAAAATAACCAATTCCGGGGGGCCATTATACGGCTATTGTACGACCCATTTTGTGGACCACAAAAGCATTATGCGGTCGCATATGTTACCACAGATCTGCATCGGGGCATCTTTTTTTTCTAATTTTTAAACCCGACTCCATTCTTATAAAACAGTCTTAGGGATCATTTTAGGAGGATAAAACTTATATTTCTAGAGAGAGGGAGTGTCATAGAGTGAGGGGGGAAGTTCCTAAGCTCATCATTCATCAATTTTGCTCAAAGTTAAAGAATTCACTAGGTCTTCATTCTAGAGGTATGGTTCTACTCCATAGCCCACAATTTCGTGATTTTAACTGGAAATAGGTAATAAGCCAAGCAAATTCTTAGGTGTGGGATTTTTTTATTTTACATACATGTACCCTCAAGTGTAGTGGGAAGCTTGTTGAGCTCTTTTGGGTAAACCTTGTGTAGTGGGATGAAAGGATCCACCATAGGAGGACTTTGAAACCTTAATGCACACCTAGTGTTTGATAAAACACTCAAGTGAGCTAGAACTATGAACTCCTTCCTAATTTATATTCAAGTTTTCTATATCTCTAAATATATCAAAGTCACTATGATTCCAGAAATGTGTAGTGAATTAAGGAAATCTCAAAGTGAGGTATGTTGGCTAAACTCTTCTCTTAGAATTGAACCCCACAATATACTTGTAAGTCCCGTGATGCTCATTATAAATTGATTATTCCAAATAAGCCTTGCGTCAAAAATAAATATGCGTTCAATATGTATTCCAAAGAGTCTTGTTATGTTGAGTCACTGTTGAGAATGTGGTTTAAGTATGGTTGTGTGTTGTTGCGTTATGATTTAAAAACATGACTCTAATGAAAGCTATCATGTCAATTGTGTAAGAAATCACATGTGCCTAAAACCATGAATTGCTCAAATATGTGTTTAAAGTCTTAATTTGAAAGGCCTTGTTGTTGAATATCCATGATGATATTTGAAAGTTAAAGAAGAGAACATAAAATATGATGTGCGACCAACTTGCCAAGAATGATATTGCGTCAAGGCCATTAGTGCCAATGAAATGAATGATATGCAAAAAATTACGAAACAAGTGGTAAAATATTTTAATAATAAATGCTTTGGGAGTATTGATTAGCCACCGAGGAAGGGTAGGTCGAAATAACCTAACCTCGAAACTTCACATGCCGGTGTAGGAGTGATTGAGGGGTAAGTCCTTGTGCTAATGTGATGAGATTGTTTTCCCTTATATGGGATGAAATTGATGTGTTGAGATGCTTCACCTTAAATGGGATGACACTATTTCTAGTGAGATGTGATGTGATGTCGACCCACACGGCATTGTGGTGAGATGGCTTAGTCGGTCGGGGTGAGATCGGACGCCATGCCGCGCACATGGTGGTATTGTGATTGTATGTCTCGGGGTGAGATGGCTTAGCCGGTCGGGCTAAGATCGGACTCCGTGCTAAAACACGGTGGTGTATCGGTGATAAAGATCTCCCAACTTAAAGTACGAAAACTTACTTGATATTTACCTTTCCCCTAACTTGACACCTTGATGATGTTTGAGTCTCTTATTGATTTCATATTTTATTCTTCGTTTACTGTTATCGTTCTATTGAGAGGGTGTTTAGTTTTTCATACTAGTATTATTCTATATGGACTAACGTCCTTTTTTTCGGGGTAGCTGCATCCTTAATGGATACAGGTGGTTCCATAGCAGGTGGTATTGATCAGTAATAGCATCACACCCTCTCCTCAGCTGACTTGGTGAGCCCCACTTCATTTCTGGATTTTGTATCTCTTATCCTTTGTACATACCGTTCTGAGGTATAGCGTTGCCAGCACTGTCATAACACTCTTTTGTTCATGTTAGAGGCTTCATATACATAGTGTGGGTTGTAACCTGTCTTGGGAAGATTGAACTAAACTTGTTGTAATTGTATCATTTGTCCCACTTTAACTACAAATGTATATTTACTATTTTGGGGACCTGTTAATGACGAAACTAATTGAAGAGAACTGGTGTTATTCACATGACCGATTAATGTTTAATTAATGATATAAATGTATCTTCTCTTTTTTCATGGGCGAGGTGGGTAGAAGGTATTGTACAGGCTTGCTCGGTCGAGGTATCTCGGGTGATAATCGATCGCGCTTCTCATGGTCGGGGCGTGACAGTATGCCTTTGCATAAGTCAGTATATCAAGGCAAGAAGAAATCCCTTTCTTTACATCAATCTGACACTTCTCCGGTGTTCAACAACTTATTTACAAGTCTTATGCGTACCTAAGTATTATATCTAAAAGTGCATGGACATATATGTGTGTAGGTTGCATGTAAGAATTCATGAATTCATTGTTGCAGCGGCAACCCGGTCCTTTATACATCATGGTTGAGGCGGAAACTCGATCCTTTATATATTACTATTGCGGTGATAACAAAATCCTACGTCGTTGCGGTGTGCAATATGATCCCATCATATCTATTTTCACAAAACAGTAACAACCAAACTACCAAAAACATGGTAACACCAGCAAACAACGTGGAAGGCATGTATGTAACCATATCAAATGAGGCAGAGACATAGATGTAACATTAGCACCCAAGATAGAAGACATAGATGCAACAACAACGGTCAAGGTAGAAGAAATATATTTAACTGTAGTAACCAAAGTAGATGGAAAGTATGTAACAACAATAACTCAAGTAGAAAGCGTAGATGCAACGGTAGTAAAAAGGTAGGAAACATAGATATGACAGTAACTGGTATGCGCGCCGATTTGGTCAACTAATCCCCAATGACCCATGACTTTACTCTTCCGATAAGGACCGTTTCAAATTTTGAGATGACTAATGACTTTATTCTTCCATGCATACCTTATCCAGATCTGATTTCTCTAATTCCAAGTCCAATAACCTTACCTCACCCAGTACAAGCTGTCTAACCGACATGCCACACACAATGCCACCTAGAGCCACATATAAAGCAATCTGCACCCAACAAACAACAACTCAAATATAACCAAAGATAGAAGGAGAACCAAATAAGAGAACCACCCAAAAAGTTCAACAAATACCACTACAAAGCACAATGCCATGAACTCATCTCAACAGAGAGAAGCAAAGCACACAAATAATCATGTCCTATCATAACTCCTTTGTGGCACGTAGCCCGATCCAAATATACTGATCCCCATGGAATACCCATCTAGCCATAAAGCTCACAATCAACAACCACATGCGTATCAACAACAAACAAGTGAAGTGCATGACCACAACCATGGAGAAACGGATAGCCCAACATACCACAAACAAGAAAAATATGGCTAAGGAATG
The DNA here is from genome assembly GCA_005239525.1 of Nicotiana knightiana. Taxonomy (NCBI): domain Eukaryota; kingdom Viridiplantae; phylum Streptophyta; class Magnoliopsida; order Solanales; family Solanaceae; genus Nicotiana; species Nicotiana knightiana. The sequence continues at coordinate 226,031 of ML385436.1, read as the reverse complement.
ATAAACAATTCAACACCCCAGGAGCCATCTCGCTCGAATCTCGTCACAAGGCCCAAAAAGAACCATGTCATGTGTGTGAATAGCCAAATAGTTTCACATCCCATCATACCATAAGAGCATAACACATGGAACATATCAGGACATGAATAAGATCAACTCTAGCTGCTGACACACCCCCAACAATAGTTGTGTTGAGTAAACAAACCCTATCTGATGCAGAATACACATTCCCATTAGGCCTACAAATGAGCCTCCAAATCAATTCTGATCATCCTAAAATAGGTAAATAAACTTCCAAAAGCCCACAATAATATATCCACCACATATACAATCAGTTGTCTAACCCTTAACATACCTTCACAGTCTGCAACCAAGGAATAGTCTGCCTCTGAGAACATCCAGTCCCTAAACCTCGAGAATACATCAATCTCCATATCTAATCCCAGCTCCACCACTCAAATTATTGACACATCACTCGTACAAAATCATCTCACAAAAAATACTCACAAATATCTTCTACGCCATGTTGTGGAACCTAAACCTCAGCAACTAACAACCAGGGGATTACTGTAATACTAGTCAAGAATCCACAAATCAATACACAATGTACCTTCCACATCACATACACTTCTCAGGTGGTACAAGATAGTGCTAGCATCCTTTTAACATCTGAAATCTCCCATTTTGTCTAGAACTCATGATCTTCCTTTCAAATCTGAACTGCAAACTTATCCCCACAATATCGATCTCATACGGCGCACCACATCCATCATGCTAACATATGTCAATACGAGAATTTTATCGTCAACTCTGAATCACAAGTAGGATAGTCCATCAACCGGAACCTTCCACATAACTCAAACCCGGAGGACCAAATCACAATACATAACAAAATCCCGCGCCTGTAGAGTACATCACCCCCAAGTCGTGGCCAAACCATCACAAACTCGTCGAAATCTATTGGCGCACAATCAAATCATCAAAACTGATTCCCGCTAACTCAACCAAGTCACGTACACTACCAAAACCAAAAGTAACTCAATCTGAAATGCTTGCTCTGAAAGGGCCCGAAGTCGTTTCTTGCATCTATCTAATGTTGCCATGTAAAGTCAATAAAAATATAGAAGTACTGCAAGTCTAGACAATATCCAATACAGATCTCAAGTCCTAACCATACACTAATTCGAAAAATCCTTAAATACCACATATAAGTCTTTAGTCCACTAGGTCCTTCTTGACAGTCATTCACCTTTCTCTAATCTAAAACACATGATTACTATGAATCGAACAACCTATGCTCTACCATCACATGAATATCCAAAAAGAAGCAATCAAGTATTCCCTTTTCCTTGCACACTACATCTACAACAAATAACAAACCTGAATCATCCCAAGATTTCTATATATCCATAAAGTTTAGTACATTATGCATCAGGAAATTTCATTGCTTGAGTCATCCTCAAAATCAAACTCTTCAGGTCATAACTTATCCACAAGCATCTCTTAGTCCAAAAATTGATATAACATATGACCATGCGGTCCGATTGTCGATAACAGACTCTCCCACTTTGTTCGAAGCTATATAACATAATATTTGTAACCCATAGTACCCTTGTTTTGTAGTCGCACCAGTCTCACACTGTTAATCAGTTGAATACTCCATTTACTCATGTAACACTAGTCATAAAACACTCCAAAGACTCTGGCAAGTGCATACTCATCCTCGTGATAGTTGAACAAACTTGCCAAAGCGATCCGAAATGATAGTATATGCATTCCACTTAATAGAAGCCTCATACGAAACACACAACTTCAAATCTTCTCGCATGAGATAACCCACCGGCTAGCCTCAAATCAACATCTTCCCATGGCCCTACCATGGTAACAACAACTAGGGAACCAATTAATTCTCCCGAGTCTACACTCATCGACAAGATATAAGAACAACCTTCATTCCTCAAATGAACAACTGAAAGATCCACCGACACACCCACTTCTTAACACTATATAACACACCAAGACGGTGATCAAATATGCATAGCTCTTCGCATTCCATCTGCAACACTACAAGTTGTTGGTGCACCACTAATATCGAGTGCTCAACAACACATATGAGTGAATTGAAAGAAATCAGAGGTATAAGCGTCAAGCTGAAATAAAGCCGCATGATAAGGAAAGAAATATGGGAAGTTTTCTAGACGCCTTGTAGCCTCTCGGAGATAAGTATGGACATCATCATACCGATCCGCAAGACTCTAATAGACACTTTTTCATGACTCGTAGAACATGTGAACCTAGAGCTCTGATACCAACTTGTCACGATCCAAAATCTAACCAAGTCATGAAGGAGCCTAACCCAACCTGTTAGATAAGCCAAACAATATAAGATACAACTGTAATGAGAAATCATCAATATTATAAATAAAACTGCAAAAGAATACAATACAACTATCCCAAGGACTGATAGTACAAGTCACAAGCCACTATGATTTAGATTCATTAAGCTAGTAAAAAAAATACAACATCTGTTTGAAGGTTACATAAATAGAAATGAGGTCCTAATCTACCAAGTACAGATGGTATCTTGAATCTGGGATGCAACTACCTCAATACCTTACTTCGTCATTTATAGTAGCTCAGCTCCAAGAATCTGCATGCAAGGTGCAAAAGTGTAGTATGAGGACAACCGACCCATGTACTCAGTAAGTATCTTGACTAACCTTAGAGAAGTAGTGACGAGGTTTTTAACTCAAAAGATACTCACTTTGCATAACCTATACAACTCAATAACAAGTATAATACATAGAAAAATATTCCAAAAAGACAGTTACGGAATAAAGAATATCAACAGTAAAGGTGCAGAACTAGGATAGGATAATAAACAACTTTACCAATTAGACATGTTCCACGAATAAAACCTACACCAACCCCGCTCACAAAAAGTTATGCAACATATAATATGTGTGCTCAATACTCTCACATGACTGTAAACTTGGGCGCAACATGATTCGATTCCATACCAATTCCCAAATAGCAAATTTAAGAGAACTTTTCTAGAATTGAATATATCAATGCATGATGAAAATTTCCTTATCACGTCAATTCAATTTGCTCCCAATATCAAATCAATGTAGAAAAACCCATTTTTCTCAACAAATCATCAAGTAGAAAGGGGCATGTATAACATGTAAAATTCAACTAACAACTCACTAAAAATACAGGACAGAATTTTAAGAAAACATGCTTATGATTAGAATATCAACCCCGTTACAATCACTTAAACAACATCGAGAAAGACTCCCCCAAATCATCACACAACATCAACAATAATGTCACTCTTATTTTTTCGCATGGGCACATAATTATAAAATGCCCTCCTTATTTTGCCACGTGCGCATATCATCACCCTTATTTTGCCACGTGGGAAATTCGAGAAAATGCCACCCTTATTCCGCCCTACACGCACAACCATAGACACATTCATGCGGCCACAATCACAACAATTGAAGATAACAAATTATCATTGAGAGGCATATCCTTATAACTTGCCAATAAAGTGCACAAGGACATTATAACAACAAAAATGTTGATGAGGTTCAACATATAAAACATGATTATGGCTTAACCAATTATAGAAACCAATTCCAACTAGTCAGACAAAGGATCACGTATGTGTCACATAGTGCATACGTCCCAATCAAGGCATAACACAAGAATAAGTACGGATGTGTATCCATAACATACGTGTATCTACCTCCGAGGCTAGTGTAGCATAAATCTAAAGATTAGTTCATCATGTTCAAACTAAGGTACCAATAGCCTTAACATTAGCTTTAGTATGGTTTATTACACTCATGTAGTTAATGAATTAAATTATGCATAGAATCAAGTAGAACACACAACCAAACAAGGTATAGACTAATCGAAAATGTACCCCAAGTATGGATACCCATGGAACATGTATATACGCTTGTCACCTGATATATACATCACCCCTGCATGTAGCAAATAATACAAATTATTAGGAAAAATTTCCTCAACCAAAGCTAGTCTAGACACTTGCATCAAACAAGCAAAATCAATACTCTAACAATGCCTTCCCGCGCGAATTGACCTCCATATGGCTCGAATCTAGCCAAGAACAACTCAATAACATCAAATAATGCCATAGGAATCAAACTTAAATAAGTAAACCAAAGAGTCAACTCGACTCGCACCCCGGAACTCGACAAAACTCACAAATCGTGAACATCCATTCGAATACGAGTCAAAATACACAATTTTCATCCAAAACCGACTCCAAATCGGAGTTTAAATCTCCATTTTTCACTTTAGAAAAGTTATTTCAAAACCCCTAAAATGCACTTTCTTATCTTTCAAGCCGAAACCCTCATTTCTTCTTTAAGATTCCTTAATTTAGAGCTAAAATCAATGATAGATTCAAGCTATAATCATAAATTCAATTTAGGTTTACATACCCCCAATAAAGTAGATGAAAACTCTCTAAAAAATCGCCTCTTCCCGAGCTCCAAAACCTTGTGAGAAAAAGTTACTAAATTCTGAAACTAGTAAAAAAAGTGCAGTAGATGTCCAACCCAATTCAGATCCTAGATGATCCCCAAACACACATTTGACGACATAATACTTGTGATATTACACCCAAGATATCATTTTGAATCACTAAATTTGGCCTTAAAATGATGGAGATATAATTGGTATCGAAATTGTTACACCAGAAAAATCAGCAATCGTAAAATCTTTGTTTCAGCACCCAAAACTCATTCGGAACCTCCCTGAAACAAACAATATATGAATTTCAATCATAAAACATGAACTCGCTCGCGTACTCAAAATACCAAAAAGAGATCGTCTTGACATGATATTAACCGTGGTCAAACTCCAAATCCTTAACTTAACTAGTCTCTCAAACAATGATCCAAAACACACCCGGGGCCCTCGGGACCCCATCCAATCATACCAATAAGTAAAAATAAATTATCCAAACTTATTAAAAGGCTAAAAAAACCTACGGGAACATCACAACAAAGAATCGAGGCTCAAACCGAATAGAATTTCTCTTAAATTGTTAAATCTGCATTCGTTCAAAAGAATGTCCGCATTACACTCACACACTTTAGATTACTTCCAAACATAGAAAAAAAAAGTTCAATTCAACTATATATACCTATTCAAAGTCTCAAAACACCAATTGAAGTCTAATAACATCAGAGTCAACTATTGGTCAAACTTATGAACTCTTAAGCTCTTCAATTGCAAACTTTCGACAAATAGTATTGAATTCTTCTAGAAACCTCCAACTAAATCCGAACATATGTACAAGGACAAAATAATCATAAAAACCTATCAGAATGCTGAAAACCTGATTCCGAGTCCATTTGATCAAAGTCAAACCTTGATTAACTCTTTCAACTATAAGCTTCCAAATCGAGATTTATTCTTCCAAATCAGCCCAAACCAATCGAAAGTACAAACTGACCATAAAAACAAGTCATATAAATCATATGAAGCTACTAAAACACTAAAAGTACCGAATGGAATGCTAATGCTCAGAACAACTGGTCGGGTCGCTACACGATGAAGGATCTTTTACTCTCATTTATGTTATTCCACTTGCTGATGATTAAACATGTCTTCTAATTTTGTTGTTTACTTGTTATATTTGTCTCTTATTTACTTTTTATCATTAGCTTGCCTAGCAAGTAGTATTATGCGCCATCATAGCCCGTTGGTTGTGATTTTGGATCTTGAAGAGTTGGTATCAGAGAACAAAGTTCATAGGGACTCACGAGTCATGAGAAAGCCTAGTAAAGTCTTGAGTATTGGTATGGAGAAGTCTATACTTATCTTCAAGAGGCTACAAGGTTCTTTAGGAAAACTTCCCTTTCTTTTCATTCCTTATCGTGCGACTAATTTTGGACAGAGTTTGAATCTTTCTTTTCTATTATCTAAAAGATGGTGAGGACTCATTCCGCATCGGCAGTATGTGGTGGAGAGCCAGAGCCTCTGGCTAGAGCAGGTAGAGGCAGAGCTCGAGGTAGAGGTAGAGCCCCGGCTAGAGGCAGCCCAGCTGCGCTCAGAGGTGGAGAAGCCACCAAAGTTCAGGGACCTTAGATAGAAGTGCTAGCGGACCCACCCGCAAACTTAGAGGTGGATATTATTGATGATTAGGGTGAGGTGCCAAAACCATATCAGAGTTTGGAGGGAGTTATTGCCATACTGGTATTGCAGAAGGCCAACTTCATCGATGTTATGACTAAGGTTGGGGTATCCTCATCGGCCCTAAACACATCTCAGGTAGGAGGGGGAGCTCAGACCTATGTGACTTCTTAGATTGCTCGGCATATTATTGCACCCACTATGTCTTTTGATGATCAGAAGCGGATGGAATGGTTCCAAAAGTCATTTCCCTCTCACTTTAGTGGTTTACCTGCAGAGAATCCTCATGAGTCCTTGGATCGGACTTTTGAGATTTTGCGTGTTTTGGTCCTGGTTGATTCTAATAGGGTGGACTTTGCTACTTTTCATATGCAGGGTCGGCCAATATATGGTGGCAAACCTACAAGTTGGGTAAATCGGCAGGATCACCTTCTATTTCCTAGGCATAGTTCTCACAGTTGTTCTTGGAGAAGTTCATTCCATTTACTCGGAGAGACGTGATTCAGAGTCAGTTGGAGTGCCTTTATCAGGGTGCCATGACTATCATGTAGTATGATATACGGTTTGTAAATCTGTACCACCAAGCCTCTATCCTGATCCCTAACTAAGAGGGAAAATATGTGAAGGTTCATTAAGGGGATTCCTTATGGTATTAGACTTCAGATGGATAGAGAGTCTGAGATCGGGACACTTTTTCCCAGGTAGTTGTGATCGCTCGGAGTATCGAGCGCATTTGAGGTCAAGGGAGAGCGGGTACTTCAGAAAAGAGGCCTCGTCACTTTGGTGGTTTTAGTGGTACCCGTCTAGAGGCAAGGGTCTGTTTGGTAAAGGTCATGCTATGAGACCAATTCTGTCAGAACTTCAGGTTTCCCGTGGTGATTATGGCAGGCGTGGTACATATGGTTCTCATCCGGGACAATCCTCGTACATTTCATCCCCCAATTATGATTTTCTATAGTGGTCCTTTAGATCGTCAAGGACAGCATTGCATGTTGTAATTATGCCAACTGATTGGGTGTTTTGAGTGTGGGGAGGTAGTCACGCCATGATTCCGACTGTAACGACTCGACTACTCATTTTGAGAATTTGTATTCAGTTTAGTGATTTGAGCTCCTGAGTAGCTTCATATGGTGTATTATGACGTGCATGTATCATCGGTTCTTGTTTTTGAGCGGTTCGAGATTAATTTGGAAGAATGATTCTCAATTAGGAAGCGTTAACTTGGAGAGTTGACCAAGTACCTTGGATTAGAGTTTTGATGGTTCCATTAGATCTTGATGTTTATTTGTACTTGGGCATATGCCCGTATTTGCATTTGGGTGTTTCTAGAAGGATTCAGCTCTAATTAGCGAAAGTTGGCAATTTGAAGGTTTAGAAAGTTCATAAGTTTGATGGGTATTTGACTTTGATGTTATCGGCTTTGGATTGTTATTCTGGAGTTGGAATAGGTTCATAATGTCATTTGGAACTTGAGTTCAAAATTTGAGGTGATTCCGAGTTGTTTAGACGTATTCGGCGTAAGTTTAAAATTTGGAAATTTGAAATAGTTCATTAAGCTTGATTTGAGGTGTGATTCATGATTTTTATGTTGTTATGTGTGATTTGAGATCTCGAGTAGGTACATGTTATGTTTTGAAACTTTTTGGTATGATCATATGGGGTCCCGAAAGGTTCGAGTGTGTTTCGAATTGATTTTGGATCATCTAGGAGTGTTTTGGCAGGTATGTTCCTGGTGTTACGCACTTGCGATAGATTTTGCATAGGTGTGGGTGTAGCAGAAGAGTTTTTGTCATTGCACCTGCGAAGAGGAGTTGGAGGCTGAGTTGTCCGCAGATGCAGAGTCCTGGATGCATCTTTGCGTCCACAAGAGCGGATCTTTGAGCGTAGAAGTGGGAGTGCAGAAGCGCACTGGTACTCGCAGAAGTGACCGGGGCTGAGGTGAGTCATCTCATAGAATCGGGTTTGTGGAAGCATATGCGATTCCGCAGAAGCGGTTATTTTGGTCGCAGATGCAACATCCCTAGGCAAATTTTATATATTCGAGGGTTGAGTAATTTTTGTCACATATTGAGATTGGGAGCTCGAATTTTGGCGATTTTGGAGGGGAATTTTTACAATTTGGGATAAGGTAGGTATTTTTTACTCGATTTTGATTATTTTACATGATTCCATCTTCGATTTTGGAATTTTATTGGTGAATCTAAAAGAGAAATTTGGGGGTTATTGTCTTAACTTTTCTAAAGAGAATAATTGAGTTTTGAACATCGATTCAGATTCATATTTGCGTTTAATTAGCATGGTTGGACTTGTATTCAAATGGGTTGTCAAAATTTGTGAGTTTTATTATGTTTTGGGGTGCGGGCCCAGGTTGAACTTTTGGTTGACTTTGAGTATTTGATTAAAGATCCGGCCTTTATCGTTTGGGGTAGTTTCCTATGGCATTATGTGATGTTTTTGAGTTACGTATGACTAGTTTCGAATCGTTCAGAGGTCGATTTGTGCGGGATGGCTTTTTTAGAGTATTGATTTGGCTTGCTTGAGGTAATGATCTTACCTACACTTGGTTGAGTCACTATTTGCATGAGTTAATTGTGGCTACGTGCTACGGGTCGCTCACATGTGTGGGGTTGAGCCCATGTGCATGGACGGGGTATAATTCATACTCGGGATAGTGCTTAGGCTATAATATGCCTTGAGTTGATTGCTAATCTTCATGTTGTGATGGTTCTTATATTAGTATCCCCTATTATGAGCTATTTGAGCCATGTTTGAGGTTACATAGAGGTTAGTCTCCTGATTGAACCTAATAATTGTTACTTTCGTGATGTATTTGCCTGATTTGAGTTATGATAGCACACTTTGCACTTGCTTACAACTTAGGATGTCACTTGTACCAGTCCAGGAATATGAAATTTGAGGTTCATTGATCATGTACATGTATTCTTGCATATCTGCTTTTTGTGGGATATGGATTGGACTGGTAGCTCGTGACCACACCGGGCGGATTGTAATTATTGGCACGTGAGTTTCCCATGAAACACGTGATTTGTCCATGTGGTTGATATTATTAGAGCGTGACTTGTTCGTGCAACACATGAGTTGTTTGTGCGGATCCGAAATATTAATATTATTGGTATATGAGTTGTCCGTGCATCACGTGAGTTGTCCGTGCAGCGTGTGGATATAGATCCATCCCTTTAGTGTCACCCTCTAATGTTCCTTCTTGATGGTGTACACACGAATTATGAGAAACCGATAGGTTTCTGGTTGATGTGATCCTTGGGAAGGCTGATCAGTGGATTGGTTCGGTTATTGAGATTCTGATGTGGGTCATAGAGATGTATTGTGATTTTTATTTGGATCAGGTGTTGCACCACAACAAATTCATATTAGGTTATTGCATTTCATCTTTACTTGCAATTTCCTTCGTTGTTTACCTGATTTAATTGCATATGTTCCTTATATGCCGGATTTTTGATTGAGCGGAGTACGTGAAGAAAAATTGTGTGCACCAAGGTAATTTTATCCGTGATTTAATTTTTGACCATATTATTGTTCTGTACTTGTTGAACTTATCAACTGTACATGTCATTAGCGAGTATCATTTATAATTCTTGCTTCTATTACCACGTTGAGGTTAGTTATGGTACTTGCTGAGTACATGGGATCGGTTGTACTCATACTACTTCTGCACCTTACGCGTAGATCTTGGAGCTGAGATGTTGTGGATGACGGGAGCCGGAACTAAAGATGTACATACATTCCAGATATAACTACCATTTGTCCTTGGTAGTTTTGGATTTGTAATCTGCTTATATATATTCCAATCAAATGTTGTATTTATTTTCATATCAACCTTGTAAATTTAAGTTTTACTGGTTCATGACTTGTACTATCAATCCTTGGGATGTTGTATAGAAGTTCTGTTATTTCACTTATTGATTCTTATTATTCTCGTTTGAGTGTGTTGACTGTTATTTGGCTTACCTAGGGGGTTGGATTAGGTGCCATCATGACTAGGTCGATTTTGGGTCGTGAAAAGTTGGTATCAGACTTCTAGGTTCATAGGTTCTATGAGTCATGAGCAAGTGTGTAGTAGAGTCTTGCGGATCGGTATGATATCCTCCACATCTATCTTCGAGAGGATACAGGGCATGTAGGAAAATTTTCCATCTTTCTTTCCTTATCGTGCGGTAATGATTCACCTTAAAGCGTATCTTTATGAATTCTTACCACCCACTCGTACATTATGTGAGCACCTAGTATCAGTGTGCCTCGGCTATTTGTGATGTCATGGATAAGGTGCGAGATGTGTTTTATGTGTTGTGGATATAGGCCAGTCTGAAGGGCTTGAGGCCATGTTCAGACCGAAGTTTAGGCTCGGTGGTTTCAATTATATGAGTATGTGTTTGGGACTTATACGTTCGATAGCATCCTTAAGCATGGGATTGATGGCTAAGAGAGTGGTTAGATAGCTAGATCACAAGTATTATGTGACTATTAAACATGCTTAGATGGTTTGGATGTGAGTAGAAGAGTTTTTCTTGGGATGTGAAAGGACTATGGATGCTTGATTTCTGTTTTGATGGGCTATGCGGTCTTGAGTTCTAAGTGTATTAGGCATCTTTTAGTTACTCGTTTGTGGAATAAAGTAGATCCTTATGTCTTTTTGACGAGTTCAGACTCGGGAGAATTAAGTGATTGCATGGTGGTTGTGACCATGTTAGTTAATAGAGAGATGTCAGTTTGAGGCTAAGCAGGTGGGTCATCTCCCGTGGGATGTTTTGAGGTTGTGTGATCCTTATGACGTTTCTGTAAAAAGGTTTTTTTCTACCCACTGGGATGTATGTGTTGCAATTTAAGTTTAGATCGCTTGAAGAAGTTGCACGACTGCCACGAGTATGTGTATGTGCTTAGTGGGTGATTTGAGGCATCTTATGATTAGGGGTACATGAGTTCATGAAGGATTTGGCTGAATTACTGAGAGATCATGGAATAATGGAGTAAGGTTGTTGTAGGTTATTAGATGTTATGTTCTATGGCTTCGAGCCAAGTGGGGGAGGTTGCTATCGACAATCAGGTTGCATGGTCATGTGATATATTAGTTTTGGTCTGAGGCATATTTGTTCATCAGTTATGACTTGAAGAGGTTGTTTTTGAGGATGACATGAGCAAGGAAAATATCTGGATGCATGATGTTTTACACTTTATGGATATATGGAAATCTAGGAATGATTCGGGTTTGTTATGTGTAGTGGGCGTAGGTGCAAGGACAAGGGATTCGCTCGGTTGCTTAAAGGTGGGGATTACTTCTTTAGGTGATTGTGTGCTAATGGAGCACAAGCTGTTCGGCACGTTTCTGTAGTGCATTGGAGATTAGAGTAGAGTGGATGACCCTTGAGAATGTTCTAATGAGATCAAGATTCATATGCGGTATTTGAGGGTTCCCCAAATTTGCATATGACTAAGATAAGATATTTGCATTGGATGGCATCAGGACTTGCAGTATTTTTGTATCATTATGGATTCTACATTTTAGTATCAAAGAGGTTAAGGAATATAACTTTAGATTCACAGAAGGTCTCTTCAGAGTGGGTATCTCAATTACGGTATTATTAGGTGGTTAAGATTGAATACAGTGGCTTATGGGCCTTAAGACGATGTGGTTTCATGCTAGGATCTCTTGTGGTGAGTTTTGAGTTAAGGATCATGTTATTGGCATTGAGAAGTATTAACTTGAAGGCAAGTTGAGGGGGACTCGAAGAAATAGTTCAGCTTGGTAGTGGTTTGGATCAACATAGTAATAGAAGTGATCGGTTCCTTTGGTGGTGACACTCTACAGGTGTTTTTTGGAAATACTCTTGGGTTTGGCGGTCTGCGTGATTTGGTTGAGTTAGAGAGATTCAGTTCGGATGGCTTGTTTTGTGCTAATGGGTTTCGAAGAGTTTTGACCACAGCTTGGGGCATATGTTGTATATAGGCATGGGGAGTTTGTTGTGTGTAGTGATTTTTTCTTGGATGGGGTCAAGTATAAAGTTTCTGACTAATGGATTATGTATCTTGCTTGTGATTCACAGCTGATAATGGGGTTCTCGTGTTCGTATGATGGCATGATAGATGCGGGGCAACATGTGGGATTGAGGTTTGCATGTACGAGGTTAAAGTTTCGTTCGAAGGGAAGGTCATGAGTTGTAGATAGTATGGACGATTTCAGATGTTTAGAAGACTGCCTGGAACTATCTGGTACAACCTGAAAGGGGTGAGCATTTCAGAAGGTGCACTGTGTTTTGACTTGCGGATGCATGACTGGTATTATGGTAATCGCATGGTTGATCGACTGCTGATGTTCAGATTTTGCTATATGGCACGAAATAGTGATGGAGGTATTTCTCGTGAGATGATAGTGTATGAGGGATGAGTTAGTTAGTTTAGTGGTGTAGTTGGGATCAGACATGGAGATTCTTGTATTTTAGGGGTTTGAAGCCTAGGAGGGTCTTGGAGGCAGATTGTTCCTTGGTTGCGGATGGTGAAGGTATGTTAAGAGGTCACCCTCTCATGTTCCTTCTTGATGGTGTACACGTGTACTGTGAGAAACAAGCGGGTTTCTGGTTGATATGGGCCTTGAGAAGGCTGATCAGTGGATTGGTTCGGTTGTTAAGATTTTGATGTGGGTCATAGAGTCGTATTGTGATTTCTATTTAGATTGGGTTGCACGTCATAACAGATTGATATTTAGTTATTGTATTTCATCTTTACTTACAATTTCCTTGGTTGTTTACCTGATTTAATAGCATATCTTCCTTATATGCTAGATTGTTGACGGAGCAGAGTACATTAAAAAACATTTTGTGCACCAAGGTGATTTTATAGACCATATTACTGTTATGTACTTGTTGAACTTATAAACTATACATGTGATTAGCAAGTTTTTCATTATAATTCTTTGCTTCTATTACCTCCCCGAGGTTAGTTATGATATTTGCTGAGTACATGGGGTGGGTTGTACTCATACTACACTTCTTCACCTTGCATGAAGATCTTGGAGCTGAGATGCTGTGGATGACGGGAGTTGGCACTCAAGATGTACATGCATTCTGGATATAGCTACCATTTGTCCTCGGTAGTTTTGGTTTTGTAATCTGCTTATGTATATTCCAATCAGATGTTGTATTTATACTCATACCAGCCTTGTAAATCTAAGTCTTAGTGGTTCATAACTTCTACTACCAATACTTGGGGCATTGTATAGAAGTTCAATTATTTCACTTATTTATTCTTATTATTCTCATTTGAGTATGTTGACTATTATTTATCTTACCTAGCAGGTTGGGTTAGGTACCATCACGACCGTAGTGGATTTTGGGTCGTGACACCGGCACTAGTTGCTACACCACTATCATGACCCAAAATCCCACCAAGTGATGATGACACCTAACCCAACCCACTAGGTAAGAGAAACAATGAATAATACGACTCAAAAGAAAGATCATCAATAACATTAAACAAGATAGCGGGATTCCGAACAATTTCCCCATGAATTAATAGTACAAGTTATGAGCCACTAAGATTTAGATTTAAAAAGCTGGTATGAAAAATGGATACACGATCTATTTGGATATACATAAACAGAAATACAAAATCCTAAACTACAAGGAACAAGCGGTGGCTTATAGCTAGAACACAAGTACATCTTCAATGCTAGCCTTCGTCATCTACAGTAGCTCAGCTCCAAGGTCTGTATGCAATGTGTATAAGTGTAGTATGAGTACAACCGACCTTATGTACTTAGTAAGTATCCTGACTAACATTGGTGAAGTAGTAACAAGGCTTAAGGTCCAGGATACTCACTTTACATAACATGTACAACTCAATAACATATATATGTACCGAGTAACAGTATCTAAATCTAAGCATGAAATACAGGTACAACCAAATTGTGCACATAGAGAAGATGTGTGCAAGTCTCTCAATAGTTCAACATGTAAAGAAAATACCTATCATATCAGATAAAACGTAAACAATTTCATATAGAGAAGATATGCACGGGTACCGTACCAGTTTGATAGCCCAACATATAGAGAAGATATGCATCGAACATCATTAAATCATTAAAGCTTGCACATAGAGAAGATATGCATCAGATATCAAATAATCCATCAACAGTTACATATAGAGAAAGTGTGCATGATTGAACAAGTCAAGTTACACGGGCTGACATATGGGAAGATATTTACCGTGAATTATTTCATCAAGTAAAGTAACATATAGAGAAGATATGCATATAAAGCATGTATATGTTCTTGAGCTAGCATATAGAGAAGAAGAAGAACAACAACAACATGCCTAGTATTATCCCACACTGTGGGGTCTGGGGAAGGTAGTATGTACGCCGACTTTACCCCTACCTTGTGATAGAGAAGTTATTTCCAATAAACCCTCGGCTCAGGAAAGCATAAGCACCAATACATGTATGCAATCAATGAATACTAAATCACGTACTCATGGACTGAGAAATAGCATGCTAAGGTGTATGAACGTGCAAAGTGTACAATTACAGCTCAGTTTAGGCGGGTACTCCATACAACAATGAATACCATGTTCAAATAGGGAATCAACAACTACACATGATCTCTAGCATGATTTCCGGAGTCCGTATAGTCATACAAACATATAAACCATGATATCAAAAAACACAATATACAAATAAAAGCATAGTACACCGTATAGACTATTGCAGCCATGAATCATACATAGCACCCACATATATGCTCGTCACCTTGCTTGTACATCTCTTCTCACACATTTCAATTAGGCAAACAACGTCATATCCTAAGGGTTATTCCCTCGATGCGATTAGGCAAGATACTTACCTCATCTGGTCTAGCCTTCAACCACAAATCGCGTAAAATTCTCGCTCTAGCCCTCCAATTATGCAAATCTAAGCCAATCATCAACCAAGGAAGTCAAACAATGTTATGGAAGTGATCGCAATCCATAAAGCTTCAATTTTTGAAGAATTTTCATGAAGTCAACAAAAGTTAACCCGGGACTGCATGCCCGAAATCCAAAACCAATACCAAAATTCGATGCCATAACCTGCCGAGTCCAAATATGTAATTAGATTCCAAAATCGAGTCCAAATCGGTACTCAAATCCTCAAAATAAACTCTCTTAAAGTGTAGGAAAAAATTCCAAGTTTTCCTTCAAAATTCCATGTTCTTAATGTATACATCCATGGGCAAAACAAGATATATAATCAATTCCAAGTAGAAATTAATTACCCAATAAATAGTAGTGAAAATTCCCTCCAAAATCGCCTCTTATCGAGTTCCTTAACTAAAAATAATGAAAAAAGAGTGAAACCCTAGAAATATAACCTCAGCCAGGTCCATCGCATCTGCAATCAATAGAGCTTCATATGCGGCCTCCGCTTATGTGACCCAAGGCCTGCATTTGCTAGCTACCTCAATACTAGCCTGCCTTCTCACCTGCGATGCACACGCTGCATCTGCAACTCCGCAGGTACAACCCCTTCTTCGCATGCGCGTCATCACATCTGCGCTTCCCTTTGTTGCAGATACGATCACTGCTTAAACAGTCTCTCCTTGCAAATGCGCAAACAGCACCGTAGGTACGTCCCTCGCACCTGCGCACCCTAGTCTTGGAGGTGCGACGCACCAGACCCTAGAAAAATTCCCAACATACCAAAGTGTTCTAGAACCACTTTGGATCATATTTGAGCCCCTCGGGACCCATCCAATCATACCAACAAGTGAAAATACAATATCAAAGCTCAAAACAACACAAATAACATCAAGACCAACAATCGAAGATAAAATAGTTCTCTTAACTTTTAAACTTTCAAACTTTGCCGAACGCGTCCGAACCACACTTAGACATTCAAGATCACAACCGAACTTTCACACAAGTTTCAATCAGCTAAATGAACCTACACAAGGTCTCAAAACAACAATAGAAGTCTGATAACACCGAAGTCAACTCCAAGTCAAACATATGAACTCTCAAATTTTTCTAGTTGCTAATTTTTGACAAATAGAGCCAAAACCTTCTAGGAACATCCAAATTCAAGTCCGAACATACGCCCAAGTCCAGAATCACCATATGAACTTATTAAAACCATCAAATTCCAATTTCGAGGTTGTTTACTCAAAAGTCAACCTTGGTCAACTATTCCAACTCAAAGCTTCTAAATAGAGAATCACTCTAACAAATCAATCCTGAAACACTCGAAAATCAAAACCAACCATGCACGCAAGTCATAATACACCATATGAATTCGCTCATGTCTCAGATTATAGAATAAAATGCTAGAACTCAAACGACGGGTCGTTACATTCTCCCCCACTTAAACATACGTTCATCCTTGAACATGCCAAGAGTCATTCCAAAGTCATCCAATCACTGTATAAACTCATCACACATATACTCATGGGTGATCCCAGGTCACCACGATATATATAAGTCTATTAGCACAACCCTGACTGGAAATTCTTTTTTCAACCTTAGCCCATAAATCTTAGAACTAATTTCCAACATTTGGAATTCGTTATAAGATCTGAATCTCACATATGTACATTGTATCAGTTCCCACAAGTTGTACCAAGTCATAAATGTATTCCCAAGATATAACCACACAATGTACCACATAACTTAATGCTCATATCAATACCTTCCAACCACATTAATTGCCCATTACCAAACCCGGTACCGGTAACATACCTTATATCAAACTAAACCTTGCTCCAAACCTTCACATCACTGCTAATGATAGAAAAAACATGTAGAAATTCATAACCACATGTCAAATAAACAAGTTGTGGAGTGCTCTCGCCCGACAAGAACAACTACCACACTCTAAGCTGACTAATGACATTCTTATCCATATTTGATTTCCAAATCTCCCGTTCAAAAGACTGATACGTCACTCATGCACAATCACCTCATGAGAAGTACTCCCATAAATCTTATGCGCCGCATAGCAGAACCTGAACCTCAATAGTCACTAACCATGCGATTCTGTAGTACCAATCATTATCCGCAGATCATTACATAATGCATCTACTGCAACATACATCCTCCCCAGGTGATACAATCTAGCATACTCCTAAATATCTCAAATCTCCCATGTTTTCTAGAACTCCTGACCTTCCTTTAGAAACTGAATCGCAACCTTGTCCCTGCAATCCCAACCCATACAGCACACCGCATCTTTTATGCTATCATAAAAAAATGCGTCAATCTCATTATTTACTCTGAATTGCACGTAGGATAGACACTACATCAACTAGAAACATTAAACTTAAATCAATCCAGGAGAACATCCCAACACACAACAATCCTTCCATACCTCTAGAACACATTAGTCTCAAGCCGTTGTCAAAACCATCATGAACTCTTTGAAACCCCTTCAAACACAACTAAGCCATCAGAATTGGATCTCTGTAAATCAACCAAGTCATGTAGACTGTCAAACCTAAAAGTATTGAACACAAAACACCTACAAAGCCCTATCATACCAAAGGAATCGATTATTTCTATTATTATGGTGATCCAACCCACTGCTAAGCTGACCCCCGTTCTTCTGATTCATCATGTCTTGCATTCAAGATAACACTTCTCTTTCCTAATACAATATGGTCCTCAATCAAAGCTCATCCCAAGTGATCGTAACATGAAACCACATTGTGCCAAGACCCATAAGCCACTTTATTACTTCTCTTGCACCCAATAGTACCACAAATTGAAATTCCCACTCTGAAGAGACATTCTATGAATATAAAGATATATATTTCATCTCTCTAATAATGCAATGTAGAATCAATAATGATATATAAATACTTCAAGTCTCGATACATTCCAATGCAAATCTCATATATTAGCCATACACAAATCCAGGAATCCTTAAATACCATATATGAATCTTGAACCTATTAGAACCTTCTCGAGAGTCATTCACCTTGCTCTAATCTTCAATGCACAATCAATATACGCAGAACAACTTGTGATCCACTAGCACATGAATATCCAAAAAGAAGCAATCAAGCAATTCCTTTTACTCGCACACTACACCCATAACAAATATCATACCTAAATCATCATAAGATCTCCATAAACCCATAAAGCATAGTACATCATGAATCTAGAAATTTCTTTGCTTGAGTCATCCTCGAAGTCATCCTTTTCAATTCATAATTAATCCACAAGCGTCCCTTAGTCTAGAAACTAATATAACATATGACCATGCGATTCGATCGTCGATGGTAGACTCCCCACTTGTCTCGAAACCATAAAACACATCATATGTTAACCCACATTATTCTTCCTTCATAACTGCCATGATCATGCATTGTTATTCAACTAAATTATCATAAGCTCATGAAGTACTTGTCATAAAACACTCCAAATCACGTGCCAAGTGCATGTTTGTCCTCGTGACAGCCGTGCAAACTTCCCCAAGTCCAAACTCTAATCGTGGCATGTACATCCCATTGGATAGAAGAAAAACTCTTCATAGAAACCTCATAAGAATCACACGGCCTCATAGCTTATTGCAGGAGATAACCCACCTGCTTAGCCTCAAAAAAACATCTCTATATGACCCTACCATGGTCACAACCACTGTGCAATCAATTAATCTCTATTGAGTCTACACGTCAACAAGATATACAAATCCGATTCATTCCTCAAATGAACAACTAAAAGATCCCCAACACATATTTATCTTAAGACAATATAACATATCAAGACGAAAATCAAGCATCCATAGCCATTTGCATCCCAAACAAATCCTCCCCGTGATATACAACTATATAGGCATATCCCTTAGATACATAATACACATCGCATAGCTATATATCCACTCACTGAGACATAAATCCCACCACTAAGGACGCTACTGTATATAAGAGTCCAAGTCGCATACTCATACAACTGAATATACCGAGCCCAAACTGCAGTCCAAACCTGACCTGAAGTCCTCCCAACTAGCCTACCTTCACAACACAGAAGCAAATCTTGCACCTCATCCACAACATCACAACTCATCGGTGCATAACTGATATCAAGTGCTCAATATCACATATGATTGGATGGAACAAAATCGAAGGTATACGCTTCAAGCTTAATCGGTGACGCACGATAAGGAAAGTAAGAAGGTGAAGTTTCCTAGATGCTTTGTATCCTCTCGAAGATAATTATGGACGTCATCGTACCGATCCCAAAAATCTGTTAGATACTTGCTCATGACCCATAGAACCTATGAACCTAAAGCTCTAATACTAACTTGTCACGATCCAAAATTCCACCAAGTCGTGATGACACCTAACCCAACCGACTAGGAAAGCCAAACAATGAATAATATGACTCAAATGAAAGATTATCAATTACATTAAACAAAATAGCTAAATGCCAAATAATTTTCCCAAGGATTGATAGTACAAGTCATGAGTCACTAAGATTTAGATTTACATGCTGGTACAAAAAATAGATACAACATCTGTTTGGATATACATATGTAGAAGTACAAATCCTAAACTACCGAGAACAAGTGGTAGCTTATAGATGGAACGCAGGTACATCTTCAATGCTAAAATATGTCATCCACAGTAGCTCAGCTCCAAGATCTGCATACAAGGTGCAGAAGTATAGTATGAGTAAAACCGACCCCATGTACTCAATAAGTATCCTGACTAACCTCAGTAAAGTATTAACGAGGATTCAGGTCAAGGATATCACTTTACATAACTTGCACAACTCCATAACATGTATATGTACCCAATAACAGTATCAAAATCTAAGCATGAAAAAGAGGTACAACCAATCAATACACATATGCTCAAGTCTCTTATCATTTCAGCATGTAAGGAAGCTCATTTGATATTAGATAACACGTCAATAGTGGCATATAGAGAAGAAATGCACATGTATCGTACCAGTTTAACAGCTCACCATATAGAGAAGATATGCGTCTAACATCATTAAATCATCAAAGCTTGCATATAAAGAAAATATTCATGAAATATCAAATAATCCATCAACAGTTAAATATAGAGAAGGTATGCATGATTAAATAAGTCAAGTTACACGGACTGACATAGGGGGAATATACATACCATTGATCATTTTCTCAAGTAAAGCAGCATATAAAGAAGATATGCATAAAAGGCATGTATACATTCCGGAGCTAGCATATAGAGAAGATACGCTGTAAAAATCATGTATACATCCAATGAGTTTGCATATAGAGAAGATACACAAAATCCAACCACCGCCTAGTTTCCATAATCTGCATGTACGTCATCAAGGATAAACATAAGAGGACGGCAATAGGGGATGGATCTTTATCCACACGCAACACGTACATCTCACATGCATAATCATAACCACCACATGGACAAATCACGTGCCATAACAACTCAACCCCCACGGACCACTAACATGTTGCTAATCCAGTCCATCACACAGAAATTATATACAAGAATACATGTATATAATTAATGAATACCAAATCACATACTCATGGTCTAGGAAATAACATGTTAAGGTGTAGGCGTGTGAGAAGTATACAATTACAACTTATGTTAGGCAGGTACGCCATACAACAATGAATATTATGTTCAAACAGGGAATCAACATCTACACATGACCTTTAGCATGATTCTCGGAGTTTACGTAGTCATAAAAACATGTAAAGCTTGATAACAAGAATCATAGTATCCAAATCAAGGCATAGTACAACCAATAGACTACTCCGGTCATGAAACATACATAGCACCCATATATACACTCGTGAGCTCGCATATACGTCGCGTCTCATACATTTAAATTAGGCAAACAAACCCATATCCTAAATGGTATTCCCTCAACAAGATTAGGAAATATGCTTACCTCGTTCGGGCTAGTCTTCAACCACAAATGGCATAGAAATCTCGCTCTAGCCCTCCAATCACCCAAATCAAGCTCAATCATCAACCAAGGAAGTCAAACAAGGCTATGAAATTGATCCCAGTCTATAAAGTTTCGATCTTTGAAAAAATTCCAAGAAGTCAACAAAAGTCAACTCGGGCTCGCGTTCCCAAAATCTGAAACCAATACCATAATTCAATGACCCATAATATGCCGAGTCCAAATATGTAATTACATTCCAAAACCAAGTCCAAAAATTGGATATTTGGCACGAGTAGCCTACGAGCACTTACTTGATATCTGTGCTAACTGTCGTATAGTTGGTGAATCCTTTGAATCATAGGAATGGCAAAATCAGTAGATACCGGGCTTCGAACATCCCACCACACACGTATTAGAAGTGCGATCTTGAAACTAGAAACTCTGGTTTGGAACAAATGACGGATATGCTTGACGAAGTTTAGGGCAAAAATACACTCTCTTAAAGTGTATGCAACAATCCCAAATTTTCCTCTAAAATTTCATGTTCTTAGTGTATAAATCCATGGAAAGAAAAGATATATAATCAATTCAAAGTAGAAATTACTTACCCACAATATAGTAGTGAAAATCCTCTCCAGAATCGCCTTTTACCGAGCTCCAAAACCTAAAATAATAAAAAATGAGTGAAATCCTTGAAATATAACCTCTGCCAGGTCCATTGAATTTGCGATCAAAAGAGCCGGATATGCGACCTTCGCTTCTGCGATCGAAGGCCCTTATTTGTGAGCTACCTCATAACCTTCCTACCTTCGCACCTGCGATGCACACGCCGCAACAACGAGTCCATATGTGCGACCTTTTCTTCGCATGCACATCTTTGCATCTGCGATTTGACTTGTTGCAGATGTGACCACTGATTATCTAGTCACTCCTTGCAAATGAGAAAACAGCACCACATGTGAGCTTCTTGCACCTGTGCACCGAAGTCTCGCAGATGCGACATACTAGACACTAGAAAAATTCCCAACATACCAGAGTGTACCGGAACCACTCTAGATCATAACCGAGCCCTTGGGACCCCGTACAATTATACCAACAAGTGCAAACATAATATCCCAACGTATCCAAAATCTCAAACAACACAAATGACATCAAAATCAAGAATCGAAGATCAAATAATTCTCTTAACTGCAAACTTCGTCAAATGCGTCTGAACCATACTTACACATTCCGGATCACAACCAAACTTTGCAAACAATTATTAATCAACTAAATGATCTTATACAAAGTATCAAAACTACAATAGGAGTTTGATAATACCGAAGTCAACTCCCGAACAAACCTATAAACTCTCCAATTGCCAACTTTTGACAAAGAGAGTCAAAACTTTCTAGGAACATCTAAGTTCAAGTCCAAAGATACGCCCAAGTCCAAAATCACTATAAGAACCTATTAAAACCATGCAATCTCGATTTTGAGGTCGTTTACTTAAAAGTTTATCTTGGTTAACTCTTCTAGCTTAAAGCTTCTAAATGGAGGATCACTCTAACAAATCAATCACAAACCACTCAAGAATCAAAACAACCATGCATGCAAATCATAATACACCACATGAAGCCACTCGATGCCTCGTATCGTATTACAAAATGCTAGAAATCAAAATAATTGGCCGGGTCATTACAACCACCCACCCAACTAGCTAGGGGTAGGGCTCAGACAGTTAGATGTGGAGGTTAGTCAGGTAAAGGTCGTCCTAGTAGAGGAGAAGGCGATTTGGAGAAGGGATTTTCATCTACTAACATTGATAAGTAGTTCTAATCAATTCCAACTATATTTCATGATTATATCTTAGATTTAACATCAAATTTATGAGAATCAAAGAGGAAATTTGGGGGTTTTTGTCAAAGTTTTGAAAAATGAAGATTTGAGTTTTGAGAGTCGATTTGGACTAAGATTTGAAAATAAAACCACATATATGGACTCGCTGGGTTATGGGTAGTCGTATTGGACCCGGGTTTGGACCGGGCGAGCTAGGGGTTGACTTTTGGAAAATTGTGTAAAGATCATAGCTTTATCTATTGTAATTGGTTTCCCTTGCATTGATTGATGTTATTAAGTCAATTTTGGTTAGATTATAGCCGTTTGGAGGCGAATTTTAGGGGAAAAGCTATTTTAAGGGTTGATTTGACCTAGTTGAGGTAAGTATCTTGCCTAAATTTGTGGGGGGGGGGGGGGGGAACTATCCCTTAGGATTTGGGTTTTTGTGTTAATTGTACTAGGTGGAAGTCATGTACATAAGGTGACGAGTGTATACATCGGTTGTATGTGGTATTTTGACCGATTTAGACTTTTAAACTTTTTCCATGCATTTAATTGAATTTGTTATAACATGTTAAATCTTTCATTGTTAAATTTCCTCTAACATGCTCTAATTGGTGTTGTTAGCATTTGTTCTATTCTTTGTTGTTGTAATTGCTCTAATTGATTTTGTTGAAGTTGCTACCGCTCTAATTGTCTCGTTAACCCTTTATTGTTGAATTATTCTTACTTGAAGTTGTTATTTCGTGGAATATCTTCTTGTTGGGTTATTGATGTTGAAGCTACAAAGCCATTATCATATTAAGATTGAAGTTGATAATTGTTGAGATATATTTTCTTGTTGAGTATTCCTCATTCATTTTGTTGTTATTGAGGTTCTTCTACACATTGTGATTGAGCCATGGGCTATATGTTTTGGTAACATTGGTATTGTTGATTTTGGCAAGTGTTGTGGCATATGGGCACATGTGGTGCGAGTTGATTATTATGTTGTAATGTTGATACTCATGTGGTATAACGATAGGGGTTGATACTTATTCTATGGATAAGGTGGGACTTATACGCGTGTTGCTAGTAAGGGAATTAATTGAAGCCACGCGGTAAGATAAAGGGGATAAAACACGTGTAGCTATTCTAGAAAAATATTTTTAAAAAAATAAATGCAAGGCTCGCGCGGTAAGTATAAGGAAAGATTGTGATTACGATTGTGAAATAAGGTTATGAAGTGTGGTACCTCGAGTATGATTCTTGTTGTACATTCTATGTTAAAAATGCTTGTTGGTTGAGCAGTTCTTGTGGTTTTCTCTTTTGTCTTACTTGTAATTTTCCGTATTTGACTACTTGTTGCTTCATCATATGTTCACTACTTGTTGCCTTTACCGCTTAAATCTCTGTTGTTAGATTACATTATTGAAATGCTTATTTGTCATTTACTTCCCCGTTTTCCATTATTAGACTATGCCATACTCTGTTCAGTTTTCTTATCCTAGTAGGTGTCTTGACCTGGCCTCTTCACTACTCTACCGAGGTTAGGCTTGATATTTACTGGGTACTGTTGTAGTGTACCCATACTACGCTTCTACATATTTGTGTGTAGATCCAGGTACATTTGCTCGTGTTGGACGCTAGTGCTTGTACAGTTTTCGGAGACTTCAAGGTATACCTATTCGACGCTCGTAGGCCTCAGAGTCACCTTCTACTATTTCCTTATTATTGTTATTCCTATTACCAGACAGTGTTGTATTTTAGATTTTCATACCTTTACGTAGAGCTTATGACTGAGTTCCACCAATTTTGGGGATTTCTTGTTGATGTTCCATTTTTGGAGTTATTATGAGCTTTATCGGTCTATATTATTATCCTGGTTTCTGTTGTTTCTATTAAGCTATCAGTGAATGCTAGGCTTACCTAGTCATAGAGTCTAGGTTCCATCACGACATCCTAAGGTGGAAAATCGAGGTCGTGACAAGTTGGTATCAGAGCTCTAGGTTCATAGGTGTTATGAGTCATAAGAAAATTTGGTAGAGTCTTGCGGATCGGTGCAGAGACATCTGTATTAATCATCAAGAGGCTACAGAACTGTTAGGAAACTCCAGTTCTTGATTCCTTATTGTGCAAAACTATTGAATTCAAATTTGTCTTTATATTCACACAGATAGTGAGGACATGCACTGCTGGATCAGATAGTGAAACACACCCGCCCCCTGCTAGAGTCGTGCGAGGCAGAGGTTGAGGAGGGGCACGTGCTGCACCTAAAGCACCTGCCTAAGCAGCAAATGAGGAGCCGTCAGTAGCTCTAATTAGGGGACATGCACTCGAGATGACCGTTGTATCCCCTGGACTATAGGAGACCCTAACATAGTTTTTGAGCATGTTCCTCACTCTAGCTTGGGCGGGATTGATTCCCCTTGCACTAGCTACATCCCAGGCTGGGGGAGGAGCTCAAACTCCCACGGACCGTACCCTAAAACAGTAGGTCCACATTGATCAGGTCTCGGGTGTCATGTCAGCAAATCTCGTTATACGAGTTTAGCCTTAGGTCTAGCCAGAGCCATCTGAGGAGGAGCAGAGGATACTTGAGAGGTTCAAGAAGTATGATCCTCCTACTTTTAGCGGCACATCTACCAAGGGTTCACAGGGTTTTGTAGAGAAGTGCCAATGTATTCTCCGCACTATGGGCATTGTGAAGGCGAGCGGAGTTGCTTTTACTACATTTTAGTTATTAGGAGCAGTGTATCGATGGTGGCAGGCTTACGAGGAGGGTAGGCCAGTTGATACAGCCCCACTTACTTGGGCTCAGTTTTCAGAGATGTTCTTGAGATAGTTTGTTCCCTAGATCCTTCGGGATGCATGGCGCATAGAGTTTGAGCTGATGTGTTAGGGGACTATGCCAGTTTCACAGTATTCTATCAGATTCAGTGAGTTTTCCTGACATGTACCTGCCATGGTTTCTACAGTCAAAGACCGAGTCCGCAAATTCAACGAGAGGCTTAGTTATGGCCTTAAGGTTCAGCATGGCTCGGGAGTTGGAGAAGGATACTTCATTTCAGTAGGTGGTAAAGATCGCGCGGAGGCTGGAGGGTATGTGGGGCCTAGAGAGAGAACAAGGAGTCCAAGAGGCCTCGAGATTCAGGAGGATATAGAAGTGCCCGCACTCCACTTGAAACCTGTCATGGCAGAGGCTATGTGATCCGCTCATTCCATTCAGCACTTCCACCTACTAGCGGTTCTCCGGCTATTCCAAGGTCTCAGGTTTCCTAATTTGCTCAGTCACTGTCTAGTGCACCTCCTACTCGGAGTGCCTTTAGGGGGTAGTCTAGCCGACAAGGCCAGGGTCAGTTTCAGCAGCCACACACACTGAGAGCTTATTTTGAGTGTGATGATACCAGACATGTGGTGAGAGACTGCCTAGACTCAGGAGGGGTGCACCTCCACAGACTGCACAAGCTCCATAGATTCCATTGGGTCCCTAAAGTTCACAGGCCATGGTTGTTGCTCCAGTTGCCACTCCACCTGGCCCACCAGCTAAGGATGGAGGTCAAGCGGGTAGAGGTCACCTTAGAGCAATGATCTATCTAGGGCTACTTTCAAAACTACGAATTCTGTAATAAGACCCTATTCATGGGCATTCTCCGACTTAGAATCAAATTCATACCCAGCAATCTACGATCTACCTAGCGCCTTAGTTACTTGACTGCTGGATACGGGATCCTCGTAGTAGGCTGGACCAAGATCCAGCAGAGAAATGGTAGTCTTTAGAAACAACAGGTTGGGAAAGCAAGAGAACACTTCGCACAATGGGTAAACAGTTGATAGGCAAGTCAAGAGATGAAACAATAAATCCTAATAAAGGTACTAATAGCTATTCACTCACCAACAACAACGGCAAGGCAAGAGTGGAAGGAGAAAAGAGGGAGGCCATGCTCGTTTCTATGCTTTTCCAGGTAGAACGGAGGAGATTGCATTGGATGTTATCATCATAGGTATGGTTCTGGTCTGTCATAGGAATGCATCGATCTTATTTGGTCTGGGATCCACTAATTCATATGTTTCATCTTACTTTACTTCGTATTTGGATATATCTCGTGATCCTTTGCGTTCTGTTGTATATGTGTCCACGTCTGTGGGACATTCTATTGTGGACTGTGTTTATCGATCGTGTTTAGTCATTATTGGTTGTTTTGAGACCATAGTTGATCTATTGCTGCTCTGTATGGTAGAATTTAACGTGATCTTGGGCATAGATTGGTTTTCTCCCTATCACGCTATTTTGGATTATCACGCTAAGACTGTGACACTGGCTATGCTAGGTTTGTTGCTGTTAGAGTTGAGGGGTACATTTGATTATGTTTCTAGCAGAGTCGTGGCCTTTCTTAAGGCACATCAGATGGTTGAGAAGGGGTATAAAGCATATCTATCCTTTGTGAGAGATGTAAATGCTGATAACCCTACCATTGAGTCAGTTCCAGTAGTGAGAGATTTCCCAGATGTGTTTCCAACAGACCTTCTGCTCATGCTGCCCGATAGAGATATCAATTTTGGTATTGAGTTGGTGTCGGGCACTCAACCCATTTCTATTCCACCATATGGTATGGCACTAGTAGAGTTGAAGAAGTTAAAAGAACAGTTGTAGGAGTTGCTTGATAAGGGTTTCATTCGGCCTAGTGTTTCACCTTGGGATGATCCGGTTCTGTTTGTGAAGAAGGATGGTACTATACGAATATGTATTGATTATAGATAACTGAACAAGGTTATAGTAAAGAACATGTATCCATTACCACGCATTGATGAATTCTTTGACTAGCTTCAAGTTGCCAAAGTGTTCTTGAAGATTGATTTGTGATCAGGGTATCATCAGTTTATGATTCAGGATCCGGATATCCCGAATACAGCTTTCAGGACTCGGTATGGTCACAACGAGTTTTGAGTGATTTCATTTGGGCTGACCAACGCCCCATCAACATTTATGCACTTCATGAACAGTGTATTCCAGCCATATCTTGATTTTTTCGTCATCGTGTTTATTGACAACAT
Source organism: Nicotiana knightiana (assembly GCA_005239525.1). Lineage (NCBI taxonomy): Eukaryota > Viridiplantae > Streptophyta > Magnoliopsida > Solanales > Solanaceae > Nicotiana > Nicotiana knightiana. The sequence goes on along the minus strand of ML385436.1, from coordinate 198,095 downwards.
CTTGGTATATTCTCACAGTCGGGCGAATCATGAGCAATATTTGAGGATCGTGCTCCAGACCTTGAGAGAGAATAATTTATATGCAAAATTCTCCAAGTGTGAATTCTGTCTTGATTTTGTGGCATTTTTGGGTCATGTGGTGTCTAGTGAAGGGATCAAGGTGGATACGAAGAAGATTGAATAGTTCAGAGTTGACCTAGACCGTCTTCATCTACTGAGATTCGGAGTTTGCTTGGTTTGACCAGATATTATCGTCGTTTGTTTCTCATTCATTATTGCACCTTTGACTAGATTGACCCAGAAGGGTGATCCTTTCAGATGGTCCCAGGAGTGTGAGGCGAGCTTTCAAAATCTCAAGACTGCATTGACTATAGCCCTAGTGTTGGTGTTGCCTACGGGTTCGGGGTCTTATACTGTGTATTAGGATGCATTGCGTATTAGGCTTGGCGATGTGTTGATGCAAAACGGTAGGGTAATGGCCTACGCGCATCGGCAGTTGAAGGTTCATCAGAAGAATTACCCGGTTCACGACTTAGAGTTGGCATCTATTTTTCATGCATTAAGGATTTGGAGGCACTATCTGTACGGTGTCCCATGTGAGGTCTATACTGACCACCGGGGTCTCCAGTATTTGTTCAAGTAGAAGGACCTCAATTTGCAGCAGTTCAGATGGGAGTTGTTGAAAGACTATAATATCATTATTCTATATCATCTCGGGAAGGCTAATATTGTGGTCGAAGCCTTGAGTAGAACGGCCCAGAGTATGGGCAGTTTGGCATTTCTACTGGCAGTAGAGAGGCCACTAGGCATGGATGTTCAGGCCTTGGTCAACCAATTCGTGAGATTGGATATTTCGGAGCCCAGTCGGGTTCTTGCTCACGTGGTTTCTCAGTCTTGTCTGTTTGAGAATATTAGAGAGCGTCAACATGGCAGCCCTATTTGCTTGTCCTTAAGGACACGGTGCAGCACGTTGATGCCAAGGAGGTTTCTATTGGAGATAATGGGGTGTTGCGGATGCAGGGCCAAATATGTTGCATGAGTTGATCCTTGAGGAGGCCCACAATTTGCGGTATTCCATTCATTCGGGTTCCTCTAAGATGTATCAGCATTTGCTTCAACACTATTGGTGGAGAAGAATGAAGAAAGACATAGCGGAGTATGTGTCTCGGTGCTTGAACTGTCAACATGTGAAGTACAAGAATTAGAGGCCGTGTTGTTTGCTTCAGAGTCTTGGGATTCCCGACTGGACGTGGGAGCTTATTACCATGGATTTCGTTGTTGGGCTCCCATGGACTTTGAAGAAATTCGACGTAGTGTGGGTTATTGTGGATAGGCTTACCAAGTTGGCACATTTCATTTTGGTAGTGACTACCTATTCTTCGGAGCAGTTGACTCAGATCTATATCTATGAGGCTGTTCATCTCCATGGTGTGTCGGTGGCTATTATCTCAGATTGACGCACGTAGTTCACATCGCATTTTTGGAGAGCTGAGCAGTGTGAGTTAGGCACACGAGTTGAGTTTAGTACATCATTTCACCCCAAGACGGACGGACAATCCGAGTGCACTATTCAGATCTTGGAGGATATGCTACAACATGTGTTATAGATTTCTGGGGTTGATGGATCAGTTCCTACCGCTTGTAGATTTTGCCTACGACAACAACTACCAATCGAGTATCCAGGTGGCTCCTTATGAGCCCTTATATGGGAGGCGGTGTCGTTCTCCAGTTGGTTGGTTTGATCCGAGAGAGGCTAGGTTGTTGGGAACTGATTTGGTTCAGGATGCCTAGGAGAAAGTCAAGTTGATTAAGGATCAACTTCATACAACACAGTCTAGACATAATAGTTATGCTAATCCGAGGGCTCATGATGAAGCATCTACGGTGGGAGAGGGGGTTTTGCTGCGGGTTTCCCCTGAAGGGAAAGTTGAGCCCTAGGTATATTGGTTATTTTGAGATCCCTGAGAGACTTGGTGAGGTGGCCTACAAGCTTGCATTGCCAACCAGCTTATCGGCAGTTCACCCGGTGTTCCATGTCTCCATGCTCCAGAAGTATTATGGCGATCCATCCCATGTATTAGATTTCAGCTCAGTACAATTGGACAAGGATTTGACTTATGTTGAGGATCCGGTGGCCACCTTGGATAGGCAGGTCCGAAAGTTGAGGTCAAAGAACATTGCTTCAGTGATGGTTCAATGGAGGGGTCATCCGGTTAACGAGGCAACCCGGGAGTGTGTACACGAGTATATGTGGTATTTTGACCGGTTTATACTTTTAGACTTCTTCCATGCATTTAATTTAATTTGTTACAACATGTTACATCCTTCATTGTTAAATTTCCTCCCAATGCTCTAATTGACTTTGCTAGCATTTGTTATATCCTTTGTTGTTGTAATTGCTCTTATATGCTTTATTTGAAGTTTCTATCTCTCTTATTATCTTTTTACCCCTTTATTGTTCAATTACTATTACTTGAAGTTGTTATTCCGTGGAATATCTTCTTGTTGGGTTATTGATGCTGAAGTTGCTAAAGCAATTATCACATTTAAGGTTGAAGTTGTCAATTTTTGAGATATCTTTCCTTGTTGAGTATTCCTCATCCATTTTATTGTTATTGAGATTCTTGTACACATTGTGGTTGAGCCATCGGCTATATATTTTGGTAACATTGGTATAGTTGATTTCGGCAAGTATTGTGGCATGGGCACATGTGGTGCGAGTTGATTATTGTGTTGTGACATTGATACACATGCGATGGTATAAGGATAGGGGTTGATACACATGTAGTGAGGTAAGGTGGGATTTATACGCGTGTTGCTAGTAAGGGATTTACTTGAAGCCACCCGGTGAGATAAGGGGGCTAAAACACGTGTAGCTTTCTTGGAAAAATATTTTAAATAATAAATGCAAGGCTCACACAGTGATATAAGAAAATATTGTGATTGCGATTGTGAAATGAGGTTGTGAGGCGTGGTACCTCGGTTGTGATTCTTGTTTACATCCTATGTTAAAAAGGCTTGTTGGTTGAGCAGTTCTTGTTGTTTTCTCCATTGTCTTACTTGTAATTGTCCGTATTTGACTACTTGTTTCTTCATCATGTTTTCACTACTTGTTGCTATTACCGCTTAAATTTCCATTGTTAGCTTATATTATTGAAATGCTTATCTGTCATTTACTTCCTCGCTTTATATTATTAAACTATGCTATACTCTATTCAATTTTCTTATCCTAGTAGGTGTCTTGACCTGGCCTTGTCACTACTTTACCGAGGTTAGGCTTTATACTTACTGGGTACCATTGTGGTGTACTCATACTACACTTCTGCAAATTTTTGTGCAGATCCAGGTACATCTGCTCGTGTCAGATGCTAGTGATCGTACAGTTATTTTCACAGACTTCAAGGTATACCTGCTCGACGCTCGTAGGCCTCGAAGTCACCTTCTGCTATTTCCTTATTATTTTTATTCATATTATCAGATAGTGTTGTATTAGAGATTTTCATACCTTTCGGTAGAGCTTATGACTCATTTCCACCGGTTTGGGCATTTGTTGTTGATGTTCCATTTTAGGAGTTATTATGAGATTTGTCAGTCTATTTTATTATCCTAGTTGCTATTAGTTTTGTTAAACTATCAATGAATGTTAGGCTTACCTAGGTTTAGAGACTAGGTTCCATCACGACATCCTAAGGTGGGAAATCAGGATCGTGACACAAAAGATGAAGAAGAATGTATTAGCGCATATAGCACGGTGTTTGAATTGACAACATGTTAAATATGAGCACCAGAGACTGGGTGATCTGCTTCAGCAGATAGATATTCCGGAGTGGAAGTGGCAGCGTATCACTATGGACTTTGTGGAAGTTTGATATCATTTGGGTGGTTGTTGATAGATTGACCAAGTTCGCGTACTTCATTCCTGTGTGGACTTCTTACGCTTTAGATATGTTGGCTCATATCTACATTCGGAGATTGTTCATTTGCATGGTGTGCCCATTTCTATCATTTCAGACCGCGATGCGTATTTTGCATCTCACTTTTGGAGAGCAATTCAGTGTGAGTTAGGTACACAGGTGGAGCTTAACATATATTTTCATTCGCAGATGGATGGCCAGTCTGAGCGGACTATTCAAATCCTTGAGTACATGTTACAAGCTTCTGTGATTAATTTTGGTGGCCATTGGGACCAATTCTTGCCATTTGCGGATTTGCGTACAACAACAACTATCAATCCAGCATTCATATGGCGCCGTATGAGGATTTATACGGTAGGCAATGTCGCTCTCTGATTGGTTGGTTTGATCAGTAAAGCGAGGTTGATAGGTACATATTTGGTTCGAGATGCCTTGGATAAGGTGAGATTGATTCAGGATTGCCTTCGGACAGTGCAGAGCAGACATAAATGTTATACGTACAAAAAGGTCTTGATGTGGTTTTTATGAAGGGTAAATGTGTTGTTGAAAGTTTTTCCTACGAAGGGCGTGATAAGATTTGGGAAGAAGGGCAGTTGAGCCCTAGGTTCATTGGTCTACTTGAGGTGTTAGAGAGGGTCGATGATGTTTCTTATAGGCTTGTATTTCCTCCCAGCCTAGCGGGGATACATTTGGTATTTCACATTTTGATGCTTCAGAAGTATCATGAGGATATGTCGCATGTATTGGACTTCAGCACGATGCAACTTGATGAGAATTTGACTTATGAGAAAGAGTCGACAACTACTTTAGACTGGCGTGTTTGAAAGTTGAGATCTAAAGAATTTCTTCCTTGAACGTTCTTTGCAAAGGGAAACCGGCTGAGGAAGCTACTTGGGAGTCCAAGTCCAATATGAGGAGTACATATCTGCACCTCTTGGCCAGTTCAGCTACTTTTCTATGTCTGTTCGAAGACAAGCATTTTTTAGAGATAGAGAATGTAACAACCCGATAGGTCGTTTTGAGTTCTAGAGCTCCGTTTTGTGATTTGAGACCATGAATAGCTTTGTTTCATGAGTTATGAGTTGTGTGCATAGTTTATTTCATTTTTCAGAAAAAATAAACATGTTTTGGAAGAAAAATTCTAATTCTAGAGCCTAATTGTTGTTGGAGTTGTCAACAACCTAGGCAAACGACCTCGTATTGGTATATTTATGATTTCGATAGGTTCGTATGATGATTTTGGACTTGTACATATGTTTAGTTTGCGTCTTGGCTGATCCGAGGCCGTTTCGACGCTTATGGTAGAAAGTTGGAAAAGTGAACTTTATAACCTTGAATTTTTGGTTTGAAGGTTGATTTTTTATTTTGATGTTATATTTGATGTTGTGTGCCCTTGAGTAAGTTCGTATTTACTATATAGACTATTTAGGATGATTGGACGGGGTCTCGTGGGCTCGGGTGAGTTTCAGGGTAATTTATGGCTATTTTAAAACTTATTGCAGGAGCTGTCCAACTATTGTGTTGCAGTGAATCGCGATCGCAATGGGGTCTACTGCGAATGCGAATGGTAGTTAGGCTTAGGGGAAAAAATGTTCTCCGTGATTGCAAGGTGGGTGATCGCGATTGCGTGTGGGTGAGCTGTGGTTCAGATTGAAACTAAAGAGACATGGAGTTGGTTTGTAAGGATATTGTAATCTAATTTGGAGATCAATGATGAAGGAGCAGAATTAACAATCATTAGTGATATGCAAAAGGGTCTAGCTATTATAAGCTTTACATTCTCTTTGTTCATAAAAAAATAGTCTCTATTATTTGTTTAGTCTATTATTTTGCAGAGTTTGTATTCAGTAGTTCTAAGATTATCTTCCTGAATGTGAGCGTAGAATGTGTCTAAGACATATTCTAGCTAATTGGCAACAGAAATGGAAGGGTATTCAGAGACGAAACAGATTTTGGAACTGTGCAAGGTCAACCTATGAAGTTGGACTTAAAGCAAACTTGGACAATCTAAGTAAGCTAGGGCACAAGATATATGAAGACCTGGTAAGTTATAATCCTGAGAAATGGAGCAAAGCGATGTTTAGAACATCTTTCAAGTGTGACAGTGTGGATAATAATATGGCTGAAAGCTTCAATGCTTGAATTTTGGGTCCTATCATTACCATGCTTGAAGAAATTAGGAGAAAAGTAATGAACAAGTTCACTAAAGTAAGGGCATTTGTAGATACTTAGAATGAAGGCATATCCCCAATGGAAATGATGGTATTGGTTACAAATATGGAGAGATGAATGAGGTGCATAATACACTAGAATGGTTATGTTGGGTATGAAGTTAGGGAGTTATAGGGGTTAAACACATTGTCAAGTTGACTGAGGGAGAATGTAGTTGCAGAGCTTGGCAACTGAAAGGGATACCTTGTGCCCATGATGTAGCATCAATTCATCACAACAAACTTAATCCGCTTGATTTCATTTGTGAGTGACAAATGGTACAATAAAGAGGCCTACCTAAAAGCTTATTCTCATTTTATACCCAAAGTGAAGAGGAGTTAAAGGGAGGTTTCTTCAATCAACAATTTTTGGATTGACAGCTTGAATGTAAATTATTAGTGGAGTAACTCGTATAAGATCTTGGTAAGTAAATTTCTTGGTTTGCTTCAGCAGGGCATAAGTATAATTAAATTACTTACTGTTTAGGAGAAATAGATGAGTTTGACTGTTTTGTGGTTTTGAACACTGTTTTGCTCGTATGAACTGATAAATCACATGTTATAATCAATGTTACCTCTTTGCACTTCACACTACTTTATTTTTGTTTTTATTTTTTACATAGTATAGTGACACTGCTTTAACAATGTAATTTTTTTTCTGCAAAAGGAAGTGGCTCACTCACAAACATAAACCTCTAGAAAGAGATCAAAGACTGACTAACAAGCACTACTAGTAAAAAGAATGCTAAAAGCAAGGATGGTAGAGGAAGAGGCAATGCTAAGATGGTGCAGAGCTCACGAACCACAGATGTCCAGAAATCTCAAGTTTCAACAGTCTCAAACAAGTAGCATAGATGCTTTCCTGTATTTAAAAGGCAAAGAGTAGTGGGACATGGAGTGTTTGTCAACAAAAATGGCTTAACATATACTGAAGTAAGGAGCAGTTTGGTGGGCTAGTTTAAGGTTGAAGGTTTAATTTAGTTGTTTGATATCTTTTTTTTCACTTGATTTTCAGGAAGGGAGATCTATTAGTAGGATAATCAACGCTGGAGCAGTGGAAAGTTCAACTTCAATAACTAGTCTTCTTGTTTATAAACCAAGTTACAACCTAAAATGGAAGAGTAAGCAAGCAATCACAACTAGACAATTTCAACACAAAAGTGCATTACTACAATATTTAAAGTCAAATCACCAAAAGCTAGTGAAAAAACTGGAGGTGTTTGAGCTTCGACACTACTCTATTCTGGTTGCGAACTGGTGTAAAATGATAATTCGATTGTTGTTTGAACAATATTTTTTGGGTGCAAGTTATGATGTAAACTATTAAACTTTGTGTTATTTCTATACTGTTGGGATGCAAGTTTTGATGTAAAACTGATTAATTCTAGGTATATAAGCTCTAACTCAATGTGTTCTTTCTAGCTTTAATTGTGATTGTGCAACAGAAAAACATAATGAAAGCATTTACTCATAATCAACATGAAACCAAATTCTTCAAATCACACAAAAGAAATGGATACAAAAACATAAACCAAAGGGAAATCAGCCCCTTCTAATTCTAGATACCACAAACAAAATTCCAAAACTTCACGGAGTAATTCTACCTAACAAAAAAAGAAGGTTCATGGTTACACAACACCTCCTGGATTTGAACAACCAAAAATATACATTAAAACATAAATTAATAATAAGCAACATCGTCAATTTTTTTCCTCTTCTTCAATTCAACCTCAAATTATATTTTATCCTTCTGTAAGCTAAGAATTAACGCCTTTGATTGGCTTGAAAATTTTGGATCGTACCACTATGAAAACACAAACCACACGATCCTTAGCCAGAAAAATTTAATCAAACCATTAGGTAAAATAAAATCTTAGCCAAAATATATCACATAACATATAATGATTTGAAAAATGATTATCCTATAGTGTTTGCATCCAATAAAACGTTTTCCTGCATTAGCTTTTGTCATTGATGTTCTCAAAGATGTAGGCTGCACACAAGCATAAAAGATATTAAAACTCATGCTCGACAAATACTCGAATAAGTGTTCCTTCTTTCAATAAATTTGGGTAAGAAATGAAGGATATATAAAATGAGAAAGATAGATAAACTCATAAATAACAAGAGAGAGAATTTGAGATGGATTCAAATTAAGAAATGGAGAAGAAAGGTGAAAAAAATGGAGAACAAGGATAAAAAATGAAGAAGAAAGGTGAAATATAAAGAAAAAGAGGAGAAAATAAAAAGAATTATTTATTTAGTTTTGGAAGAAATTGGCTCATTAGCTGTGAGACAGGTAATAGTTAGACAACATTTGTATGATTCAAGTATTAACTGTCAAGTATATAATATTTCCTAGCAGTCTCAAAAAGCCCTCCACTCTTCATAGACTTCACTTCTTCTGCGAATTGGGAATGGCGAACGCTGCATCAGTTTCAACATCATCAAAAGGAAGATGGAGCAGCCTCTCCAAATACGCTTCTAGAATTTATTTTGTCCTCATCTTCCTTCAGGTCCCTTTGTTCAGGTATTTCTGTAATTCTTTCATACGCCATATTATTGTGATTCAAATGCAATAAGGTACTATATATCGATTTATGTACTGAGGAGTCGCGACTAAAGTTCGTGTCTATGTTAGATCTGGGTTTGTTGAATTAAATGAAGCTTCTTCTTTCCCTTTTTTTGTTGTCATAAGTGGTCGTTGATTGTAGTTATAGTTGATCCTAATTATCTTGCATTAATGTTATTGAATTTGGACTAACAAAGTCGTCTAGATCTTGATTTGGTACATTTATTATGGTAAATCATGATTTATTTGTTTAGGCGAATCCAGGATATGAATGTGGGTGCCACTGAACCCCTTGACCACTTGAGTTGATGGGTATGAAATTTAATATTTGTATATATTTAGTAGAATTCTTAACACTTAATACAGGGTCTGAGTCGAAGATACTGGGTTCAGCCGAGCCCATAGCTTATACTGTACATTAACCATTGATTTGCTTATGGGAAATAAATTGAGCTTCAAAGACATTATTTTTGTCTAGGTTAGTTATTGTTTATTTCTCCAAATTTATGGGGATTCCTAACAAAGTTAAGATTATTGAATTTCAGTTATAACAAAAATATCTGGGTTCAATAAGTGTTCTATGCATATAGTTGATTGCTCTTATTGTCATTCCCATCAACTACGCTGTTAGAATTCAGTTCGTAGAATCTTTTGATGTAACTCCATAACTTTGGTAGAGAGACTATCTTAATTGGCAAGAGACTGTAAGTTAATCTGTTGAGGGGCAGAGGACCGAAATGAAGTGGAATGTCTTAAAATACTCCAGATTTAGTCTTCAGACAGTAGCACTTTAGCGGGTTTAATTCTCAGGAAATCTTTTGCAGTTTGACATTAAATGTTAATTACCTGTTCAACTCATACTTTATTTGTGTTGCTAAATTTCCAAGTCGTCTATTAAGGAGGGTACTGCTTGTCATCTTATTCATTCATGATATGCATGACAATTCTGATAATAATCCAGACTCTGATTGTATATTTCCACCACATTACACATACTGCAAGCATCTTGCTTATTGTAGAATTTTTTATGCTGTTGACCTGTTCATGCATTAACTCTAGAAGGCCAGGGAATTTAAGAAATTTCATAAAATCTAGGACAGTAAATGTGGCAAATTCTTAGTTGAATTCAAACTTCAAGATATTAGCTCATTCCAAATTTTAAAATTTTTATGGCAATTATCATTATATCCAACATGGAATGTATATTTAAATTGATATATTTATTTTTAATTGTATAGATATTTACCGCTAACTAATTTTACTAATCTAATTTAGTCTAAAAATTTAATTAACTCTATATGAAATAAAAAATAAATAGATAAACCTAACCTCTACATCTGGAGAAAACAAGCAATATTATCACTACAGTCCTAACGTGTACTACAAAGTCACCATAAAGTGATATAGTAACATTCAGAAAATATAGGAAAGGTTTAGGACTTCTTAGCTAGTTCAAATAAGGAATGATTTGGTAAGAAGATTTTTGGTTTTTTTTTTTCAAATCCCTAAATCGTAAATTTTAGAGAAATCATTAAATGACAATCTGTCCAATGTGAAAGCTATTTTGAAAGGATAAAAAATGCGAATGACATTTCGCTAACGGGCTTCATATGTATATATATGTATATGTATTGAAAGAGCTTACATGATTTTCATGTTAGGGTGATTCAGTTCTAGTATCTGTTTCCTCCACTTAGTTAATTATTTTGTCCTTTTTCAGATGTGGAAGGTTTTTTGCCATTATGTTTTCTGGGAAAACTATCTAGAATTTTAGTACATTTGGACACAGCAAAATGATTAAATATATGAAAGAGCATCATTTGCCTTATGTATGGCAAAGTGTGAGACCTTTTTTGATAAGGACAAAGAGTGAGACCTTTTTCCTCATTCTTTTTTGATAACTCGGAGAGTGATACTGTGACACCACAGGGAGATGTCAAAGCTTAAAAGCTGCATGAACTAGCTATTCTCATCAACTTGTATTTGGGTCGTTTAATTGAGAGATACTATTGTCATCTGAATTTCCTCGTGTGAGTGGTATCGCTGAACCATGTTTTGCTTAAACCTAAGACGAGGAAGTGAATTGGTAACCAACAGAAGGTTTAAGCTCTGCATTCTTGTGCTCGAGTAGAGGTCTATTTGGATCATAGAAAGTGGCAATGCTCAATTAGAGACTATTTTGAGTTTGGTTGCCGCTTAAACTTTACCTTGTAAAAAAAAGAAAGAGTTTGGTTCCCGTCAGTAATAGGTCTTGGACAAAATTGAAGCAACCTTATGTAAGTTTCAAAAATTCGACTTGCTTATTTTATGAGCTCGATGAGCAACCACAGTAAAAGAAACTAATGACCTTCATGGCTTTTGTAGGACCGAGTCTGGTTGGAAAGTTGTCGATATGATTCTTTACCAGTTTTTATTTGATGAGAGATGCGAGTTTGTTTTGTCCACTTTATTCATTCGCCTCTATCAGAATAGTAATAGTCGAAAGGAAAGAAGCTTTGATCCTTAGACTAGTGGCCAATTGAATTCGATCATTTTATCTGGATTGGATCTAATCAGGTTTTTGACTCCTTAAATGTGTATGAGCTCATATCCTCTATTAGTTAAATCTTTTTCGTTATTTGCGCCAAACTATACTTGTGTAAAATGTTAAAAATCAAGAAAAAATCAATGTAGTTATAGAATAGAATACATCTGCATTCACAATAAGTTTAGATTCTTGAACTTTAGTGGAATAATGGAGAATATTCCATATTGTTGCATTTGAAAGCTGAGAATATCTTATACATGAAATTATGTGATAATCACATACCTTGTTATGTCTAGAGTCATAGAGATCAATTACTTACCACATTATATGTGGTAGAAGTTTCTTATACAAGAGGAGCCCCTTTTGTACATCATTCAAAAATGTCCATAAGAAGATTCCTTTCTAGTCCTCTTTTTTTCAAATGTTATTAGAATCCTTACAATCTTACTAGGGACTTAAGTAGCTTTTGCCTAATGGCGAGCGGTTTATGCTGTCTATCCAGTCAAAAGTTTTTTTTTCTTGCCATAACTCTAATAGTACAATCTATTTTCTATGACTGCTCCAAAAGCACCACGACTCCTTTCTGGTGACTGCCTTTTTCCAGTGATTGCTCCAATGGTACTGCTTTTTCTTTCTCTTTTGACTATTCTTTGGGCCTATTCCGACTTTTTGGCTGTTTGAGGTCACTTTTGTGGTCATTGTTTAGAGCCAACATGTACCATATTCCAATTAACTGACACATTATTCTTTAGCATGCTAACATGTCATCCTCCAGTCAGCTGACACATTACCAATAACTTAGTGCCAGTCAATTGACATTAACTTCGTCCAGTTAGTGTCATTAGTTGACATGTAACCGTTGTCCTCTGGTGACATGTCAACTCGAATAAGCACCACTTATTAACAGTTTCCAGTCAACGCCACATGACTGCCCTACCATATGTGCCATTTTGCCATCGAGCACAACATACTTCTCCTATCAACATCTTTCCTGAGCAAAGTTATTGTCCAAAGACACATCACTGCTCTACTACTCTACTAGCAGCTCATTAACACCACATCACCATTCAGCAACTCGTAATGTTTCAGTCAACACCAGGTTGTTGTCCAGTGACACGTCTCTCGCTCTTCTCTGGACTCAGCATCATTTCATCTAACAACACGTCACTTTACATTTAGTGCCTTAATAGCATCATGTCACTGTCCTCAACGTGTTAAGTCAGTGCAACGTCAATGCTATGTTTCCATTCAAGGACACGTCAATGTACCCTGGGCACCATGTCAGCGCCTAGCTGTCCGTCAATGATATGTCACTGTTCTATTCACGCAATGTCACGTAATCGAATAGTGACCTTTTTCGGCGCGCATAACTTGATTTCCCAGTTGAGATTTGTTGACTCAAGTTGTTTCATCACCTTGAGTTTGAAGGGACATTTTGAATTTTGGTAAAAGAAAAGTTATTAGTTATATGATAGAAAGTGTCTATTTTTGTCAATCCTTTTGCTCATTTTCCTTCTCTCTTACGGTTCTCTTCCTCTACTTTGTTTGACAGGGATAAATAATAGTACCATTTTATGAATAACAAGAAAAAGTAGCACTTTATTTTGAAATAGTTTTAGTTGGAAGTAACATGTATGGATCGACAGGCGAGAATTACAATATCATTTAATTGAACTACAGTAGAATAATATGAGAGACTATTTATATTGGACATCGAAGAATATTCTATATCTAATACTAAGATAATTATTACCTCGTTAGGCGTTTAGAATAAAACCATATAATAAATAGCCGTAAACTCCTATATAAGAAGTCCCTCTTATTTTTTTCTTTTTCTGATAGCGGTAGTATACAGGCAAGCTTGTTTGCACCTCGACCATTCTATCTCACTAGCACATGTAGCGACTAACTCTCCTGATCAATGCTATGCAGATGGGAAGAAATCAACCAGTTGTTTTGCCTCTGTTGGGATTTCAACTTTGGTCTCCCAATTTTTTCATTCCACTTTATTGTTCGCTAGGCCACATCCTGGGGTGCTATAAGAAGTGGCTCTTGTGCATCATTAGTAAACACTGCCAATAAGAAGTTTCCTCTTTTTCCTTTTTCTTTCGCACAACGCTTGTCATGCATGCTTGACCTTACTGTTATGGGCTGGTTGGCGTTGTTACCAAAATAGTTCAACTCTAATATGTGAAATGAGACTTATTATCATGGGGATGCAGTGGTGGGGACACCTTCAATCAAGTGTCATGTGATGCCGTTTTGCATCCCACTGTAATGGGCAGGTTGGTGTTGTTACCAAAATAGTTCAACTCTAATATATGAAATGAGACTTATTATCATGGGGATGCAGTGGTGGGGACACCTTCAATCAAGTGTCATGTGATGCCGTTTTGCATCCCACTGTAATGGGCAGGTTGGTGTTGTTACCAAAATAGTTCAACTCTAATATATGAAATGAGACTTATTATCATGGGGATGCAGTGGTGGGGACACCTTCAATCAAGTGTCATGTGATGCCGTTTTGCAGAATTTTTTTTTTGCATGTGTGCAAATAGTATTTTTCCAAAAAACAATAATGCAATAGACCGTCACTGCTTGAAAAATTAATGTAAAGTAGACATTTTTCAGGTAGGAATTAAAGCCTTAGAACTGCACCGCCCTAGGCCCAAACCTGTGTACAACTGGAACTGTGACAATAAATTTCGACATTGCTTGTGCAGAGCTTGTATATGCCCACTGTGGGGTTGCTATTCTCAAGTTATAGGAGTCACAAACTTCGGTATTAATTAATTCATGTGATCACCAAGAATCATAATGATAACAGTAGATAGTAAATTTCATGAAATAGTAGGGTCCATCAATACTCACTTCGTTATCATATTCCATTTCGTGTGAATAATTTGCTGGTTGACATTGGAGGTCCTACAGATAGGTAGAGGTAGGCCAAAGAAGAGGTGGAGAGAGGTGATTAGGCAAGACATGGCGCAGCTTCAGCTGACCGAGGACATGACCCTTGATAGGAAGGTATGGAGGTCGAGGATTAGGGTAGTAAAGTAGGTCGTCTAGAGTGTTCATAGCAGTAGTATTGGCACGCACTCTCGCTTTTTGTTGGTAGTAGGTTTTTATGACTAACCGTTGTTTTCTTTCATTGCAATCACCTTACTATCTGATTATTTTTATTCTGCTTTTATATGGCTTCTTGGTACTGTTCCTTCTTGTCTATATTTTCATTAATGTGGTGATTATACTTTCCTGAACCGAGAGTCTATTGGAAACAGTCTCTCTATCCTCACAAGGTAGGGGTACGGTCTGCGTACACACTACTCTCCCAAAACCCCACGGTGTGGGATATTACTGGGTATGTTGTTGTTGTTCATACGCAATCTTATATGAATTTGCAGATAATCCACCTAGGGAAAGTTGAGAGGTGACACTTTTTGAAGGGGTTAGAGGAGTGACATGTTGCTCAGAAGCACTGAGATCAAACTGTGTAGTTGCATGGGTTAATTAGACTCGTGAATATGCTTTCTGAAAATACAGAATGAAGAATGATAAAGTTCAGTCTTCATCTTTAAGTTTTTACTCTGATCATACAGATTAGTGTGACAAATTTTCTTCTCTTCTCCTCTGTAAAAGTTCGGAGTGTTTACCAGCTTCCACCATGTTTACTAATTGTAAAAGAAACACGTTTTACAAGAATTCTCCTTATTGCTTACTCCTTTGGCTCTACCTGTCTTCCTTCAGGGTGCCATGCAGATCTGGTATGTGCTCAACACCTATGCAGGTCACGTCTTCCCAGTTGATTTCCAGTGAGATCTTTCCTCTACCATTAGTGAAGGCCATGCTCTATCCTGGTGCAGTTGCTAACGGCTTAATCACAAACAGGACTGTTCCAAGCTGGGATAATCTGCTTAACATCTACAACCTGACTGATGTGAAGAATGCATCAGCTGCTACTGACCTACAGCGCTTGGAGGTATGGCGTTAAATCTGTTTTTCTCTTTAAGATTGTGTTCTCCCCACACACATGTGTGTATAAATATAGATATAGATAGAGAGAGACACTAAAACTGAATATGAAAGGTACTTCTCTATATTGTGACTCATGCTTAATTCATGAATTTGCCACTGTTTGTGGATACGTTGAGTGTTTATATGATTTTTTTTGGTCTTGTTCGTGCATTCAAACAGGATGTCCGTGTTTAATATTTTTGACTTATACTCGTCCATTTACACTCATTTGATACTATTTCCACATTTTTCTCCAAAGGTCGCATGGACCCACTTTTATATTAATACAGGTCAGACCATTTCCAAAGTAAAGTTTATGTCCACTTTGGAGTCATTTTCATTAAAGCACCAAAACACACAAAAAAAAAAGCTGCTTCCCTCACTTTAGGGCCTTCTAGGATACCTGAATCGGCGACAAAGGGAATGCATTTTTTGGAAGTGGGGTGACGAGTAGAAAAGGATATCATTCTAGGTAGAACCTTTTTTCAGCAGTAGCTATGCAAAGAAAAGATCGGTTAAAATCTCTCACCTTATGCAAGTTCTCCAAAACTTGAGGTAATATCCAAAAAACTTTTTTGGGGTAGAAAGTTGATTCAGGGATGGAATTTTAAGAGATGTCTTAACAAGCTTCATGATCTATTCTTGTGTAATGGAGATTTCTTGGAATGATTGATCATCCTTGGTACTGCTTTATAATGTAATCATCATGGCATTTTAGTGGTGTGATATGGAAACTGCAGAACTGGGGCATCAGATCTTATAGGAGTCTTAAACTAATAATAATATGGTTCTCAAGCTCAAATTCTGCTAATTTCCATCTTGGAATATTAACTTCAACATCTATGTATAATAAAGCGAGAGGCAAAGACACGAAATTAAGCTAAGTGGCAGCATAATAAAAAGTCACTTTGCAATTTTAGGGCAAAAAAATAGTTATTCATAAGATTAAGTCAAGTGTCAGGATACTAGAGAGCCACTTGATAAATTTTATAATTATTCATGAAAAAATTTTAAACACAAAAAAAAATAAAAAAAATTATGAAGTCAGTAAATAATATACAGAAGTATTATTTATAAATATAGACAAATTGAAGAATGTGAATAATAGAAGGCTTCTCTCTTTAGACTTTTAGTGAATTCAAAATTACAATTTAATAAAAAAATAAGGGTATACAATTTAATAAAAAAATAAGGGTATTTTAATTATAAGTAAAATACTAAATGAAAAAGTAATAAAATATAGTAGTAGAATAAAATGTACGAAAAGATAAAATAAATATAATATTAGGATATTTATAACTTGAATTAATTGATAGAACTCTAAAAATCTATTGATAACTTTAGACAATTAAAGAATTTTTAATAGTAGACTAAGATTTGATATTATTTAGATGAATCCTGTGCCAAGTGTCAGTTTAAATTTTTAGGATAAAACTCCCAACAAAAATTTCAAAATTATTTTAAAATAGAAGGTAGGAAATTAAAATAAAAAAAATTGAACATGCCAATTTTTAAAAAGTATTAATATTTCCTCCCACGTTTAAGAAAAATTAATACTTCCTTTCGCATTTGTTTGGCAGTTTTTTTGATTTCTTTATTACATCTTTCAATGCTAAAAGAAATTAATATTTTCTCCCACGTTTTCTTGTGCTGCAATTTGTAATTTATTTATATACTTAATATTTATTTTTTTGCCTCTCTACCTTCATTAGGTAGGGGTAAGGTCTACGTACAAACTACCCTTCTCAGACCCTACCTGTTGGGAATATAATAGGTGTGTTATTGTTGTTTTACTTAATATTTGTTTTTACATAGAAACAAGATAAAAAAGAACAAAATAAATGACCCGAAAATTCAACCCCACAACCGATGTCTTCTCAAATGTGGGCTTTTGAATGTATAGTAGAATATGGATAGACTTGAATGTATGAATATGCAGTGCATTTGCATGTTTATAAAACAATATCATTTACATGCTTCTTTGTGTATATCGTATTTTTCAAGTAATATTTTCTTATGAAAAATTATATTACTAGTTTCCTTGGAAGCAGTGCCATGTTCGTTTTTGTTATTTTCTTTTTCTGGGTTCATTTTGGGGGGTGTTTCATTAAGCTTCTCTAAACTGGCTAGTAGCTTCTGCAATCTTCAGGCTGTACATTAAGTGCGTTTAAGAACATATCCTTTCTCCTTTATCCTCCATTTATTATAATCAGCTAGAGGAGCAGATAGTGATGCCTTAGTGGTCATCAAAATGATCCCATTTAAGCTATTTTTAGTTAATATATGTTATAACAAATGAAGTGCACGTGCCACTGAATTTTTTAGAAAAAGAAGTAATGAATTGCCCATGTAACGGTGGTGGAATAATGAGAGCTTGTCTGACTTATCTTCACATGTGCGATGATGTACTTTTGTTTGATTAGGTTCTTGCTGGAAGCTATTTCTGTGTGGCTGGAGCTCTAATTGGTATTTTAAAACCTGGAAGGATGAGCATGTTTGGCACACTACTTATTGTTTGGGGCCTTATTAAGGAAGGGATACTTAACAAGCCAACAAAAGTGGATCCTGCAAAGGCAGTGTATGTCTACCCAACAATGTTACTAGCCTTGGTTTGTTCTTTCATGTCTGTCAAGTATGATATTAAAAAAGTGACAAGAGGTGCCCCAGCAAGACCTGTTGCAAAACCTCTCCAAAGTTCTTCAAAAGCTAAGCTGAAATGAGCATGACTTTTATGCTTTTGACATGATACAAGCACACCATGCACATCCCCTCTTTTTGTCAGCATAGTTTACTGCTTATGCAGTGCAGAGGTTTTATTCCTTTATTTCGTCTTTCCTGAGAATGTATGTTCGAATTGATGAAGCAAGTGTCTGGACCTGTAATGTACTGTATTTCTGTAATACATATGAAGAAATTCAGATGGTTTCTGTTAGAATAGTGATGTGAATGTATGTAATTAATCCTAGTCCCTTATGTAATAGGAATAGGTTATGTACAAAACACGTACTCCCAAAGACACGGGGTGGAAGATAGAACAAAGGTAAATGGGGAAACAGGACAGAGAACAGAACTTGATTCTGGATAGCTGAAGATGGCATATGCTTAATAAGATAGCAAAATGTAAGAATTGCATCACTCCAAAAACGCAGCGGAACATGAGATTGTATGAGTAGGGTATGAGCAGTTTCAATAAGATGTCTATTCTTTCTTTCAGCTACCCCATTTTGTTGGGATGTGTACGGACAAGATGTTAGATGAATAATCCCATGGGAGTTCATAAACTGCTGAAATGGGGAAACAAATACTCTAGGGCATTATCACTACGAAATATGCGGATAGAAACCCAAATTGATTTTGAATCTCAGTGTGGAAGGTCTGGAAAATAGAAAACAACTCAGATCGGTTTTTCATAAAAAATATCCAAGTGCACCTGGAATAATCATCAATGAAACTGACAAAGTAGCGGAATCCCAAGGTAGAACTGACCCGACTAGCACCTAAAATATGTGAATGGACTAAAGTAAAAGGTGACTCTGCTCGATTATCAAGACACTGCGGGAAGTGGGAGCGGGTATGCTTACCGAGCTGACATGACTCACACTCTAGAGTGGACAAATGAGATAAGCCAGATATCATTTTCTTAAGTTTTATCAAACTGGGATGCCCCAACCGTTTATGTAATAAATCTGGTGAATCAGTAACGGGACAAGTTATCGAATGAATAAGAGTCCATGTGATTTTGCAAGGATAAGGTAATAAAGTCCATCTGATTCACGTCCGGTACCAATGATCCGCCCTGTACTGCGTTCCTTTATAAAAACAAGGTCATCAAGAAATAAAACAGCAGATTTAAGTGATTTGGCTAAGCGACTAACGACTATGAGATTAAACGGACTACCGGGAACATAAAGAACTGAGTCTAAAGGTAAGGAAGGAAGTGGACTTGCTTGACCTATTGCAGTTGCCATGGTTTGAGACCTATTGGCCATTGTGACTGTTGGAAGAGATTGAGAATATGAAATACTAGTGAAAAGAGATTTGCTACCAGAAATATGATCAGATGCACCTGAATCAATGACCCAAGACTCAGAAGTTGAAGATTGGAAGACAAAAGTCATGCTACTATCTGTTGGAACAATGGAGGCTAATCCTGAAGATGTCTGTTTACGTGCTTTGTACTGAAGGAACTTAATATAATCCGGTAAAGAAACCATCTGGATTGGATTCAATGCATTGGATCCAACGGATTGTGAGTTAAAGGCTTCAGATACGAATGCCATTATAATGTTGCACCTGGAAAAAGCATTTTTTTTAAAATTACTGTTCACACCGGAAAAATATAAAAGTGGTCGGAATTTGATTTAAGTTTGATGGGTAGGCTCGGAATTTTAAGGGGAACAAGCTGTTCTGAAGAGTCGTCGCCAAAAAATGACCGGAAAAGTACTCTCAAGAGATATGTGTTGCGGCCAAATGCACATGCGAGTATACGCGATCGACAAGTAATAAAGAGTGAGTAAAGTATCATTCCCATGAGGATTTATGAGTTCTATCAATTAAATTAAACTAAAATAATTCATCTATTCAAGTGATTTTCTAAAGTGTGATTATTTGACTATAACTAATCTGGAGTAGTAAACTACGAAAATATTCAAGGCTATGGTTCAGCTAACAAACCTGTTGGGTCTTCAAGTTAATTTGTCTAATTAATTTACCTAGTTTATTGATTAGCAAGGTTAATATTACTTATGTCACGACCCCAAAATCCTACCTTAGGAATCGTGATGACACTTAGTCTCTACAACTAGGTAAGCCTATCACAAAATCCTCTGGCAAGATATAATAATTTAATATTAAATAAAATTGAGAGAAATGGCCCAAAACGTAGCCAATAACATAATACAACTTTCGTCATCCCAAAACCTGGTAATACGAAGTCATAAGCTCTACGGAGAGTACACAAGATATTCCAAAATATATTATTGTTTTGGATTAAAATTAAATAGTAGCATAAATGAAGTAAGAGGGTGACTGCGAGGCCTGCGAACGGAACATGTATACATTGAAGTCTCCCACCGAACAGGCACTGCTCTCAAAACCAACACGATCTGAAGTACCTGAATCAATACAAAAATGTGTAGAAGCGTAGTATGAGTACGCCACAACGGCAACCAAGAAATATCAAAACTAACCTCGGTGAAGTAGTGAAGAGGTACAAGTCAAGACACTCACAAGACATAAAAACATATGAAGACATTCAGAGGGTTTCTATGTGTTGCGGCTAAATGCACGCA
The DNA here is from genome assembly GCA_005239525.1 of Nicotiana knightiana. NCBI lineage: Eukaryota > Viridiplantae > Streptophyta > Magnoliopsida > Solanales > Solanaceae > Nicotiana > Nicotiana knightiana. Next base: position 177,567 of record ML385436.1, on the reverse strand, counting down.
AGTATACCCGGTCGACAAGTAATAAAGAGTGAGTAGAATATTGTTCCCATGAGGACTTATGATTACTATCAACTAAATTAAACTAAAATAATTAATCTATTTTTTAAAGTATGATTATTTAACGATAACTAATCTAGAGTAATAAACTGAGGCATTAAAGAAAACTAGTTGGTAAGCTTACAGATTAATTCAATGAGAAAATATTCTAAGGGTATGGTTTAACTCACAAACTTGTTGAGTCTTTGAGTTAATTTGTATAATTAATTTAAGGAAATTTTACATGGTATAACTAAATTATATAATATATTTATCATAAATTAATACGCTTCAGACTAATTATAATACATAGCTACATATTGGGTCTTATAGCAAATACCTCTCTAAGGAATTTCTAACTTCCCTCGTCTCCCTTAATCTCTCTCTCTCTCTCTCTCTCTCTCTCTCTCTCTCTCTCTCTCTCTCTCTCTCTGTGGTGTTACAATCTCGTCGGAGAACCATTGCCGGCCTAACCCGCCGGAATAGTGTTATCCGACCTCCTTTTTATTTATTTTTCTCTCCTTTGTACGCTCTATTCTCTCACCCGCTATGAAAATACCACAATTTAGTACCTCAAATTCCTTAATCCAGATTAGTCTTGTCATTACCTCTGCCGCTGCCATCATCTATGGCTGGAATTCATGGTTAACCGACCTGATTTCTCAGATTCGAGTGTATTTTCTCAGATTTGAGTACATTTTATTTCTTGAGGCTGAATTAAATAAAAAAAAATACACATTATGGTCGGATTTTTATTCGTGTGACCAAATTTTGGTAGATATAATGTGATAGTTGGTCACACCCAACTATGCCTTATCAAAGACAAAGCGGTCATTGCAAATATAATCCGGTTTAAAGTCCGGAGTCGAATCTTCAGGGAACTAACCTATCTATTACAACTCCCAGTGATGCTAATATAAGCTCAGACAATTTCTTTGTGCAGTATTTTTATCAATAATTGTTTGGATTTATTAACTAAAGGGACTGATATTAAAAACTAACAATATTTAATATTAAAGATAACTCAATAGTAGAAAGATCTAGGGCAGTAATTTCCCCAATTGCTAGACTAATTCTGACTCTTTTGCTATAATCTCACCGTGTTACTCTATGAGGATTATGAGCTATGGGTTACTGCAATTATCTCTCGATCAACTACAATAATTTACTAGAGCATTCTCTCGAACTACTCTAGCTGATAATTTATGTAGCTCTAATTTATCCCACCAAAGTTTCGTTATCTCTAACCCCAATTTTAAATTCAAGTAATGTATCTCTTCAATTCCCAAAAGTGGTGTTGTTCAACAATCTAACCTGGTATTCTTCTCAAGCAACACAAAGCAATTAGACACGATTAATCAAGGGCCCATTCAATTAATCACCATACAAAGCATAGTTGAACAATCTAAGATTAAACCTGGATCGATTATAACAATATTGAGTCAAAACTTCATCTAACAATTGGTTCCATCAACCCTAGATGTATTATTTAGCTACTCATGCTAAAATACAAAGAAAGTATAGAATAATTCATCATCCCCAAAATAATGACAAGAGATGGAGAATAGAAAAACGATAATTATAGCCGGGTCTTCTCACACTTGTTCTCCTCCTCCCCGTTGATCTAAAACAAGTTTAAAACCTAGATATCCTTTCTTTTGGGAGAGCTAGACCTTTTATAGGTTAAGTGGAATTGTCCCCAAGCTTCCAATTTTACCCCAGAAGTAACGCGTGCGGAACTGGACTAGAGCAGTCGCGCTATTGGCCGCGCTAAAGGCAATGTTTTCTGTTTCTGATTGCTGGGCTAGAGCGGTCGCGCTACTGGGCGCGCTATGGCCACGCTAATGGCCTTCCAATCTGCCTATTGCACCTGGACTAGCACGGTGGCGCTATGGCCGCGCTAATGGCGTATCATTCTGCCTTCGCATTTCTTCTTCCTTCCTTCACACGCTCTTAACTCCAAGGGGTCTTTCTCGCTTTAGTTTATCTCCAAACACCATCCTAGGTTCTCATAAGCACAACTTGCTCCTGCAAAACATAAAATCCACAATTAGAGCCATTTTAATATCATTTACCCTTCCTAGGACAGTGAAGCATAATGAAGTTGGAGTATAAATAGATGCTAAACTACATGAATCTAGCCTATTATCAACATCCCACACTTAAATCATTGCTAGTCCTCGAGCAATCCACCCTACTCTACAAAGGTCCTTTCACTAAGCATTTACCTAACATGTCACACCACCAACATGTGACAAGAGTTGTGCCTAGTAGTGTAACATCTGAGCCTCAAGAGTCGCCTCTCACGTACCGTGCAATGTTCATACTTCCTCAATTTAGTCTATATAGAGGTCAATACTTACCTTTCCGTTATGAATCAAGTGCCCTCACATCACACAAGAGAGCAGTTCCACGAGTATAACAGTAAGAACACATAGGAACTCAAATACACATAATTCACTCACTCTCAGAAAGAACATTCATATGCCACAAAGATGCACCATAGGCTTGTCCGTAATGTACTACTCTACTAATCGAACCCATTCAATCTAAGATCAATTAGGACTTTATTTGGCGGTAACATAAGCTAAGGGACGGGTTGGATATATTTAGATATAGTGACTAACCTCCCTAAGCACTTTTAATACAATTACTTTCGCTCTAAGACCATACTGATGACAGGACAGACATTCCACCACACTTCTCTTATACTACCCCAAACTCCTTTCGGTGCAATTGTATCATATCACCACTTATCAAGGATTTCATTTACTTATTCTCTTTTTTTTGTTCTTTTTTAAAAAAAACTCTGCCCCTTTCTTTCTATTTCTTTGATTCCACTCAAAAACCAAACCACCATCCCACACTTTGACTTTTACATATTCTATAACAATTCAAGTGCTCATGGGAGGTAAAGGGTTCAAACAAATGGGCCATTCAAACAATTGGGTAAGGTTTGTAATGTGGTTGCCAAAGAAACAGGCTTACATGCTCAATAGGGGTAACTACGATTTATCGCATTTAGGTGGGTTTACTTTATAACTCTGGCTTACAAAGAAATGCCTATATCACTTCTAAGACTGACTAGAGCTACTATTTCACTTTGCAAACACAGAGGGCAAGTTCTAGGCATCAAATGTGGAGCATAGAATACAATGCAATACCCTCACACACATATGGCACATGACTCACTCCATATTGGTTCATCAAGACACTCTCACTGATTTTTCAAGTCAGTTACAAACATACAATTTAAGGCACTCTGCAAGGAGCAACAACTGAGCCTAAGTGTCACACTCTAGTGTCTATTGTGTTCTGGTGTAACCACGCTAAGGGATTGTTTTCCTATTTCAGCTCATCGCCCATAAGTACCCCTAACAACTAAAACAAAACAAAATAAACAAAAACTACCTACACCCAGTTCAAGCAAAACCCTTGGAAAAGAACCGTGGCCTAAAGAAAAACCAAGGGGGAGTTACTACACTGCCTAAAAAAACATTTTTGGTGTTTTCTTTAGACTCACTTCCCTCAAGAAAATTGTCTAGGAGATCCGTCGTGAGGAAGAGTCTACTATATTTTCCATTTTTTTGTGTGTTCGACTTAGACCCTCAAGAACCCCGTCGACTAAGATCCATCGTCGAGACAAGTCGACTTAACTCATTACAACAAGAACATACTTAAAACAACAAGAACAAAAGCAAACAAAATTCCAAAGAAAATAAAGGAAAACCACTAACAATGACGTTCCTACATATATACATATACAATGAATTATTCCTCCACCCCACACTTAAAATGAAGACATGTCCTCCTGCAAGCAAAATAAAGCAAAGTGAGGTAGAGAAACTTCCCTGAAGGATAAATCTTGGTCAGAGACTATCCCTGGGTCCAGACGACAAGCACGACCCAGGGCCCGCAGCCAGCCCATGATTTTCTTCTTTGATTTCACCTGTTGGGCAGCCACTGCATCAACACGCATACCCAGGTCGGCGACCGAGGTGCACATCCCAGCCATGTCCTGCTCAAGTGTGTCCAACCTATAACTTCGACGGGCTCTAGACGTGCAACATCAACATCCTGCTCATGAGTGGTAATTTCCTCTCCCACTTCTACTTTCTCGTCGCCGTCCTCCTCCTCATACTCATCCTCCTCGTCATCACCACCAGCCGCCACCGCGTCTTTTCCAGTGGTAACCTTGTCTGCTCGGAAGGCGTACTCTTTCGGCACTCTGCCATCTACCGCCAAATTTCCCGGCACCCCGGCTGCAAGGCATAATCTAGTTATAAGAGAGGGAAAGAAGAAGCCATACCTCTTAACTTGGCAGCGAACAAACATCTCCTCGTGTATTAGCTTGGCCACCTCAAAGTTGTGGCCCGTCATGAAGCACCATATCAAACACGTATGAGGAGCATTCACCTCCGAGGTGTTATGTGATGGGATCGGGTGCTTATTGGTCACATAGAGCCAACACTTCGCTTCAATAGTGAGTGTCGACGAGTGAAACTTTTTCCCGTACTTATACCACTAAACCTCCTTGCCCGGGGCACAGATGATCGGAAGGAATTCCGTCCACTGAGTGAAGCGTCTACTATATGACTCATAGCTGTCGTCCGTCTCCGCTACAAGACTTGGCAGCCGGTAAGCCCTTCGAATGGATTCCACAGAGGCGTCCACCAGCTTTTTCCTCACGGTGACCACATAATTCCTGTGCTCCAGACTGTTTACATAAAACTCTCTTACTACCATCGCATTTGCATCGTCTGGCTCCTCAAAGGACACATCCAACCGACGCCGCATCAGCTCCTCGTACATCCTTGGACAGTCGAACCGGAGGGATGCTGTATCTATGCCCCGTTCTGATATTGCCACCTTCGATTCCTTCTCAGCAAACCGGTCCTGAGCCTTAGTAGATACGAACTTGTTGCTATTATAAGTCTGAGTATCAGTGGACGCTCGAGCTATCGATGAACCCGCTTGTCTACTGGACGAAGATCCGGTGGCAAGACGCTTTCTGGAGGGTGCCATTGTACACTTACACCTGCTAGCGACCTCACTAGCACGGTCGTAGAGCATTCACAGCGCGGCCCCTAGCGTGCCTGTGCTAGTAGCGTCGAGACGAGGCAGAATGGAGGCCATTTAGCACAGCCACTAGCACGCCCGCGCTACTCCCAAGCAGAATACTAGTCGATTAGCGCGGCCACTAGCGCGACCGCGCTACTCCAGGCCTTGAAATCTTTTCATTTTTTCTATCTTTTCCTTGGCGTGGCCGGATTCCTCCCTTGCCTAAGCACGCCTGCATATGTTAGTACTTACAACAATTCATCTACTATTCTACTACACTAAAAACACTACATGTTGGGTTGCCTCCCAACCAGCGCCGTAGTTTCCTCCCATGAAGCGCTTGATTTAATGTCGCGGCACGACGCATGCTCTTGCCATCACTCCTCAGTTGTGTATTGGGGTTCCTCCAGAGTTATTACCATGTTGTCTCCTTTTTCTTCACTCATACCAAGGTAATGTTTCAACCTCTGCCCATTCACTATGAATTTGTTCGTCCCATCTTCTGATTCGATCTCTATAGCTCCACTTGGGAACATTTGCACCACCTTGAACGGTTCTGACCATCGGGACTTTAACTTACCTGGGAACAACCTCAATCTGGAGTTGTATAGCAGCACTAACTCGCTGGGTTTGAAGTTTCAATTCAAGATGTGCTTGTCATGCATCAACTTCATCCTCTCTTTATATAGTCGAGCACTATCGAATGTGTGGAACCGGAGTTCATCAAGATCATGCAGCCCATTAACTCTGTTGGTGCCCGCTGTTTCCATGTCTAAGTTCAATTGCCTCAGTGACCAGAGTGCTTTGTATTCAAGCTCAACCGGAAGGTGGCATGACTTACCAAATACCAACTTGTATAGTGACATACCAATTGGTGTTTTGAAGGCTATGTGGTACGCCCACAATGCATCATCCAACTTCTTAGCCCAATCAGTTCTTGTTGCATTTACTGTTTTTGAGAGGATGCTTTTGATTTCCGTATTGGATACTTCAACCTGCCCACTTGTTTGTGGGTGATATGGTGTTGCTACCTTGTGGCGAACTCTATATTTCTCCAACAAGCGTGCAAACGCTCTATTGCAAAAGTGAGATCCACCATCGCTGATTATGGCTAGGGGGTGCCAAAACGGGTGAAAATGTTTTTCTTTAAGAAATTGGTCACTCCCTTTGCATCATTTGTTGGGAGAGCAACTGCTTCGACCCACTTAGAGACATAGTCAACGGCAACTGGTATATACTTGTTACCGTATGAGCTGACGAGTGACCCCATGAAGTCGATCCCCCACATGTCAAATATTTCCACATCTTGGATTGTGGTCATTGGCATCTCATGACGGCGGGACATGTTGCCTTTCTTTTGACATTCATCGCAGCTTTTGACCCAAGCATGGGCATCCTTGAACAATGTAGGCCAGTACAGTCCTGATTCTAGCACCTTCGCTGCTGTTCGGATTCCTCCAAAGTGTCCACCATATGGCGATGCATGACAGGCCTACAAAACAAAGGGTTGATCTTGCTCGGGGATGCACCACCGGATCATATTATCAACATATATTTTGAACAATAAAGGCTCATCCCAATAATACTCCCGACAATCCCGGAAAAACCTTTTCTTTTGAACTGAGGAGAAATCATGTGGTACTAGACCACATGCCAAGTAATTAGCAATATCAACATACCATGGTGCCTCCTCAATGGTCACGGCAAGTAATTGCTCATCCGGGAAAGTCTCAATGATATCTTCAACCTCTGTTCTCTTCTTTGCCCCTTCCAACCTCGAGAGGTGGTCTGCCACTTAGTTGTCTGTCCCCTTCCGGTCACGAACCTCCAGGTCAAATTCTTGTAGCAACAGAACCCACTGAATCAAGCGGGGCTTCGACTCCTTCTTTGCTATCAAGTACCTAATGGCTGCATGGTCTGTATAAACAATAACTTTCGAGCCAATTAAATATGACCTGAATTTGTCGAAGGCAAACACTACAACGAGCATTTCCTTTTCAGTGAATGTGTAGTCCAGTTGTGCACCACTCATCGTCCTGCTAGCATAGTAAATTGGGTGTATAATTTTCTCCTTATGCTTCCCCAAAACTGCTCATATCGCATAATCACTGGCATCGCACATCAGCTTGAATAGTTGCTCCCAGTCGGGTGCAACAATGATGGGTGCGGTCACTAGTCTCTTCTTTAGCTCCTCAAATGCCAACCTGCAAACATCAGAAAACACAAAGTGCTTTTTCCAGCAGCTTACATAAATGGTTAGCAATTTTGAAAAATCCTTGATGAACCGCCTGTAGAATCCGGCATGGCCAAGGAAACTCCTCACTGCTTTTATTGACGTAGGTGGTGGTAGCTTTTCAATTACGTCAACCTTCGCATAATCTACTTCAATCCCCTTTTTGGACAGTCTATGTCTCAACACTATTCCTTCTTGTACCATAAAATGGCACTTCTCCCAGTTCAGCACTAGATTTGTTTCCACACATCGTTTGAGCACCCTTTTGAGGTTATGAAGACAATCTTCAAATGAATCTCCTACCACGGAGAAGTCATCCATAAACACCTCCATAATGTCTTCGACCATGTCGGTGAAGATGGCTAACATAAACAGCTGGAATGTGGCAGGTGCATTGCAAAGTCCAAAGGGCATTCTCCGAAAGGCAAAGATGCTATACGGACATGTGAATGGAATTTTCTCTCTATCTTCCGGGGCTATTGAGATCTGATTGTACCCCGAGTATCCGTCCAAGAAACAAAAATGGGATCGCCCAGCTAACCTGTCCAACATCTGGTCAATGAATGGCAAGGGTAAATGGTCCTTTCGAGTAGCTACGTTTAGTTTCCTATAATCCATGCAAATCCGCCACCCGATGACTGTACGAGTTGAGATCAACTCGTTCTTCTCATTTTTTACAACAGTCATTCCACCCTTTTTCGGTACACACTGGACGAGGCTCACACAATTGCTGTTAGAGATGGGAAAGATGATGCCCGCGTCCAGCCACTTGATCACCTCTTTTTTACTACCTCTTTCATATTCGGGTTCAGCCTTCGTTGATGTTCCCTGGAAGGTTTGTGCCCTTTTTCCAGAAGAATTTTGTGCATGCAGAAAGCTGGGCTGATACCCTTTATGTCTGCCATGGTCCAACCAATGGCAGTTTTGCACTTTTGCAACACCTTCAGTAATTGTTCAACCTACATAGCTAGCAAACCAGATGATATGATAACATGCAAAGTAGAATTGCGACCCAAGAAAGCATACCTGAGGTGGGCTGGAAGTGGCTTCGGCTCCAATTGTGGTGGTATCTCAATTGATGGTTTTGCAAGTGGTGTAGCTCTCTCTTCTAAATAGATGGGCTCAACTCGAGGTTCCCTCTTCCAAAAGCCTTGGTCTTTGAGTGCCATGACCTATTCTACCAACCCTTCGCCATCCAATTCCTCTAAATTTGTCGAGCAGGCTTCCAACGGATCTTTGGCATTAAGGGTCTCATCTTCATCATGTAGGATCACATCCACCGCTTCCACTAGTGAGCAGTTTGTATATTCACTGGGTCTCCTCATGGACTGTTGGACGTTGAATATCACTTCTTCATCGTTCAACCTATTTTTAATTCCCCAGTCTCACAATCAATCAATGCTCTCGCAGTGAATAAAAATAGCCTTCCCAAAATGATGGGAATCTCCTCGTCTACTTGGCAGTCCAGAATAACAAAGTCCGCAGGGAATACAAACTTCCCCACTTGCACTAGCACATCATCAAGAATCCATGTCGGTTTTTTTACCGTGCGGTCAGCCAGTTGCAATATCATAGAAGTCGGCCTAGCTCTGCCAATGCCCAGCTTTGTGTAGATTACCAAAGGCATAAAGTTTATACTGGATCCTAAGTCACACAATGCTTTTGCAAAAGCGTAACTCCTAATGGTACACAGAATAGTGAATCTACCTGGATCAGACATCTTTTGAGCCATGGGTCTAGTCACTACCGCACTGCATGTCTGTGTCAGAGTTACTGTGGACAGGTCCTGAAAGTCTAATTTCTGCGACATCATGTCTTTCATCATCTTTGCATAGCCGGGCATTTCCCTCAAAGCATCCATTAGAGGAATATTCAATTGAATCTGACGAAGCATCTCCATAAATTTCCTGTATTGATCCTCTTTCTTTTGTTTTGCCAATCTCTGAGGGAATGGTGCAGGTATCACTTTTTGTCCACTGCTTGCTGACTGTTCTTTGTTGGAATTTTGTGGCACAAGAGGAGCCACTTGTTTTTCAACTTGATCACTTTCTTTTGCCTTACCCTTTTCAACCTGGGTTTGTTCAACCACCACTTCAGTGAGTTCTGCTGATTCATCTATCTCGACTGGAACTGGAGTGGTTGGTGTAGTCTCTCTTTTGAGTTGAACAACCTCTTTCTCCCTGTCTAAATTTCTCCCATTCCTAAGACTAACTGCCATCAGCTGACTCGAGTTTTGCTCCTTTGGATTAATGTTTGTGTCAGCCAGTAATGCCCCCTAGGTGCAGTTATTCAAGGCCATGGACAGCTGCCCCAGTTGAGTTTCAATCCCCTTGATTGTTGCATCGTGTACTGTCAACTTTTCCTGCATCTTACCATTCGTGCCAATGAGTTGTTGCAGCATACTCCTGATCTCCACCATGTTGTTGTCTTGCTGCTGATGGGGTGGTTGATATGTCAACTGTTGCTGGTTCTGCTGCTGATAGCCTTGTTGTCTCTGATATGGAACCAATTGGCCTTGTGGCCGTATACCTCTATGTTGTGGCATGTTAGGTCTGTACTGCTGGTTGGGTGTTGGCCCCCATTGTTGTCCTCCTTGCCTCTGACCTTCTCCACTCCATGAACACACATAATACTGATTGATGCAAGGGGTACACAGTCCTCCATTTGTTGTATCAACGATATGCACTTGCTTTGTACCCATTTCGTCAATCTTCTTTGTCAATATACTCATCTGGGTCATGAGTATGGCTATGTTCTCTGCATGTGAATTATTTGGGTCAAGAGGAACTGAATGCACTATCGGTGTCAGGGTTGTACCTCTCATCATCCATCCTGAATTCTGAGCCATCTTGTCAAGAAGGATTTTGCACTCAGTAAATGTCTTGCTCAGAAAAGAACCCCCAGCTGAAGCGTCTACATTTGCTTTGAAATTGTCTGCTAGCCCCATGTAGAATCTCTGGTCGAGCATTAGGTCGCGAATACCATGGTGAGGACACTTCACTAGCATCCCTTTGAATCTTTCCCAAGTCTCCTGCAAGGTCTCAGTGGGTTTATGCTTGTACTGCAATATCTCGTCAATCTGTCTTGCAGTCTTGTCTAGCAATACTTCCAAGTTGTAACAAATAACAACGTTAGTTCCCTGGCAACGACGCCAAAATTTGATCAAGCCCAACTATGCCTTAAAAAAGACAAAGTGGTCGTTGCAAATATAATCCAGTTTAAAGTCCGGAGTCGAATCCTCAGGGAACTAACCTATCTATTACAACTCCCAGTGATGCTAATATAAGCTCAGACAATTTCTTTATGCAGTATTTTTATCAATAATTGTCTGGATTTATTAACTAAAGGGATTGATATTAAGAACTAACAATATTTAATATTAAAAATAACTCAATGTTAGAAAGATATAGGGCAGTGATTTCCCCAATTGCTAGACTAATTCTGACTCTTTTGCTATAATCTCACCGTGTTACTCTATGAGGATTATGAGCTGCGTTACTGCAATTATCTCTCGATTAACTACAGTAATTTACTAGAGCATTCTCTCGAACTACTCTAGCTGATAATTTATGTAGCTCTAATTTTTCCCACCAAAGTTTCGTTATCTCTAACCCCACTTTTAAATTCAAGTAATGAATCTCTTCAATTACCCAAAAGTGGTGTTGTTCAACAACTTTCTAACCTGTTATTATTTCTCAAGCAACACAAAGCAATTAGATACGATTAATCAAGGGCCGATTCAATTAATCACCATACAAAGCATAGTTGAACAATCTTAGATTAAACACGGATCGATTATAACAATATTGAGTCAAAACTTCATCTAACAATTGGTTCCATCAACCCTAGACGGATTGTTTAGCAACTCATGCTAAAATACAAAGAAAGTATAGAATAATTCATCATCTCCAAAATAATCACAAGAGATGGAGAATAGAAAAATGATAATTGTAGTTGGGTCTTCTCACACTTGTTCTCCTCCTCCCCGTTGATCTAAAAAAAGTTTAAAACCTAGATATCCTTTCTTTTGAGCGAGCTGGACCTTTTATAGGTTAAGTGGAATTGTCCCCAAGCTTCCAATTTTACCCCAGAAATAACGCGTGCGGAACTAGACTAGCGTGGTCGCGATACTGGGCGCGCTAAAGGCAATGTGTTCTGTTTCTGACTGTTGGGCTAGCGCGGTCGCGCTACTGGGCGCGCTATGGCCGCGCTAATGGCCTTCCAATCTGCCTATTGCACCTAGACTAGCGCAGCCACGCTAATGGACGCGCTATGACCACGCTAATGGCGTATCATTCCGCCTTCGCATTTCTTCTTTCTTCCTTCACACGCTCTTAACTCCAAGGGGTCTTTCTCGCTTTAATTTAGCTCCAAACACCATCCTAGGTTCTCATAAGCACAACTTGCTCCTGCAAAATATAAAATCCACAATTAGAGCCATTTTAACATCATTTACCCTTCCTAGGACAGTGAAGCATAATGAAGTTGGAGTATAAATAGACGCTAAACTACATGAATCTAGCTTATTATCAACAGTGTATTCTTAGATCTGGCCGGATTTTTGTTCATCTTATTTCTTAGTTTTATTACAATGTAGACAATGTTTTGCTTGGCTGAAGACGTCATCTCCGGCGAACTTTCTTCTCTACTTTGCTATCGAGTCACATACAATGATACAAATAAATTGTATTATGTAAAAATTCACTCAAATTTGAGTGTATTATGTATTTTCAATTCTAATACAATTTATTTTTATGTTTTTTGTATTTTCACCTGTATATGTTTTCCGAATGCTATTTTTTGAGACGGATCCCTGTATTTTTTGAATTTTGGTTGTTTATATACAACTAAATTAAATAGAGTGTAAAAGCAGCTACGAATGAATAGTGAATTGAATATAATAAAATATCATCATTTTTTGTTGTTTGAATATAGTCGAATTTAAAATAAAATTAAAATAAAAAGAAACAAATCATGAATTAGCACTACAAAATTATTTCAAATACTATTGATTGCCAATCCCCAGCAACGGTGCCAAATTTTGGCGAGTTTGAAACACACACTTAAATATGCTTGCGAGTCAAATATAGTATAATATAATATCGTATCCACGAGGATTGGAGTTAAACAATATTATCGAAATTTGTATCTAGATTGCTATTCAAGATGATCAACAGTTGAGAATTATGTGATTAAAACTAAAATTAATAAGAATCTAGAGCTAATCGACTGATGACAATCGAACAAAAATAAGTAAGGAAAATATCAGTGGGAGAAAATAAGGGTTGATTGGATAGGTTCAAGATAATTTTGTGGGATTTAAATCTAGTTAATTCACTTCTAATGTTCAAGTGATTCTCTCGAATTCACTCAATTATTAGTTCAAACATTTAGCAGAAACTCCTCTCTTGATTAAGTCTCAACCTCACAATATGAACCAATTTAGCTCGTGAAGATATGCAAGAATTCGTAATGGATTGGTCTTTAGGAGAACCTCTTTCGATTATCCTCCTAACTAGGTTTAATCAATAATTCAACTAGCCTCTTTCGATTACTAAGAAGAATTAATGAACTCAACCAACAAGATAATGCAAAAACATCACAAGTTATGCCTCTCCCAATTACAGGAACATGTGAATATAGATGCAACAATTAAAACACCCAAAACGATTCAATACATAAAAACTAGAGTTAATATCCACAAACAATCATCAAAACACTAAATCCATCAAACCCTAAAGAGAACTACTACATAGATATAGAGTAATTCATCACAAATATAATAAAAAATATAAAACGATCCAAACTCTTGTCTTAAGTGAGGATTGGATGATGAATTCCTTGCGCTTCTGCTTCTCCTCCTCCTCCTTAGCCTCCTTAGGTCTTAGATGTGTCAAAAGTCTCAGATAACGTTTTCCCATGTATTTATACCAAGTAGGGTCGGGCCCAAACGAAAACACCTTCTCCTGCACGAAATAGGACAAATACTCTGCACACAGGCACGCTGCGTGGGGTGACGCGCCATGCGGGGCATTAGTGGGGATTTTCAGAGAGTTGTTTCTGACGGGCAGCATGCATTTTACATAGGCGCCCCGCACTAGTGTTGTTTTCTCAGAGTCTGGATTTTTCTTGACTTTTTGATATCCGGACATGGTTTTCGATCCCCAAACGCGATCCCGACTTAATCCTTTGGGCTTTTGCTCAGACTTCAAAGCTCCAAATCACTCGAATTCATCTCGTAAAATCTACATAGCTCGGAATCCTCCTACAATGCATAAAACATACCATTAGTGCAAAACACTACCGATTAAAGTTCAAGCTCAATTAAAGTGCAGTAAATTAGAGTGCAATAAGTAACTAAACAAGAGATTATAGCCTATAATCAACAATAAAAATTATTTCGGATAAAAAAAATAAAATATGAACTTAAATAAGGAAAGTACGCTACTTGTATTTCTTTGTAATAGTTTCAATATATAGCGCCTAGGAAAACTCCAACTATTTTGTGCTTGATGCTACAACGTCAAAGTGGACATAGCACTAGCATTCAAAATAGAAAATTGGTAGGGATCGAATGGACATTTAAATGTATTTGAGCTCTTGGTATAAAACCCTCAGCCCCTAATTTCGGCCGCTAATTCATTCTTACTAGTCAGAGATACATAATGAGAGGAAATTTTTTAATAAATCTAAGACAAATCAAGCTTTTCATTTTCCAAGGATTGAAGGTAAGCTTTACCTCTAACTATTTTGTTTGAGTTAGTTTTCATATAGGGATTCGGAACTCAGTATTTGGGTAGTGATTTAGGGATGGGAATGAGATAAAAAAGTATGGGCTAGCCAGTTTTAAGACCGGTCATTCAAAAATAACCAACGTTTGTAAGGTCGTTGAAAAATAGCCATTACTTTGCAGCAACACGGAAAGTTCCAGCATAATATACTGGAGATTGGTGCACCTGTGTATGAACTTCCAGCATATTAATATGGAACTCCAACACGTGAAAAATTCCAGCATAATATACTGGAGATTGGAGGTACCTGTGTATGAACTTCAAGCATATTATAGTTGACCGGTATATTCTACTGAAATTCCAGTATATTATGCTGGAGTATTTTTCGGATTTTGAACAGTGTTTTCGTTACGATTTATCTTTACATGAAAAGTGGCTAAATTACGATTACATCTGGAACCGTGACTATTTTTGAATGATCACTTGTAAATCTGTCTATTTTTGAGCGGGATATGAGCAAGATTGTATTTGTATATATTCATGAGGGGACGTAAAGCTAATCTACAAAATCCATGAGGAATTACCCTAGACGCCATATGTAAAAACTGTGCCAACTGAAATTAAAGCTTAACTCTATCCGTTACACATATTCTATAACAAGCATGCGTTTTAGTTAATTATCACGAGTACTTGTTGATTAGTTGAAGATTCCAACAAGTTACGCACTTTAGGGTTTATGAGAATTTTATAAAGTGCGCATGTTGCGCCAAGCACATAGTATATATTTCCTATAATCATTTTTCTTGCACTAAATAAACAAAACTATTCCCCAACCACCACGCCGCATGCCCCTGACAATTAGCATTATGATTAGTACTAGTTGCGACAACTACTGAAAGAGCCCTTTTGTTTTTTTGTGGTAAAACAATTTTTAAGAGAAGCCTTTTTAATGCCCACTCGAGAGTGCATATTTCTTTTGTTCATACCACTCCTACGTTCTTAATGCTTTTTTTTGTTTTTGGTTAGGATATTTAATTACTACGTTTTTTGGATATTACTGTTGTAATAGGAGTTATAGTGTTTGTGCATAAATGTAATTTTTCTTACTTGTGTACTAAAAAACATGCATGTACACATACTAGATTGTATATGCATGACCTAATTTTTGCTTTGATCCAATATTTTTATTTCATGTTGTCGGTGTGAGCTTGCTCATATTGCCGGTCCTAAATCCAGGTAAAGGAGGAGGATCGCATAATGACTTGTAACTAGCGTAAAACTAACCAATTTTATGATAAATTGTCACCTATTTGCTTACAATATTGTGCCATTGACGTTGCAAGTTGCACCTCTTCATTCCTTTTGAAGAAACACTACTAGAAATCTGTTAAAAACTGACCAATGTTGGTTGATTATGGTCAATTACTGATCAAAATGTGATCCTTTACGTGTGGATGATATTTTGACGATCGGAAAGGAATATCGATCAAAGTTGGTCAGAAATTACCGACCAACGTTGGTCGGTCAATTAAATTCAAATAAGAATATATTGCAAAAAAAAAATCGACCAAAGTTGGTCGGTATTTTATTTATGTAATCAAAAGATTCACCATCTGGGAATCGAACCGGGGTCTGTACAGTGGCAGGATACTGTTCTACCACTAGACTGTTGGTGCATTTTCTTTTAAGATTGTCTTTTATTTGATTTATACTCTTTAATTGTATTTTCGCACGAAAATAACCGAGACAAAGTTTGTCGATTTTATTAAAAAAAAATTACCGACCAAAGTTGGTTGGTTTTTTAAAATGACTGGCCGAATTAACCGACCAATTTTGGTCCTTTTTTTAATCTTAATTTTTATTTATTTTAATTGAAAAACCGACCAAAGTTGGTCGGTTCCTTGAAAAATAAATTTCGTGGGACTCAAGAATATTTTCCCACATTTTTTAGCCAAACAAAACCGACCAAAGTTGGTCGGTTTCGTAAAAAAAATTAAAAAATAAAATATTTTGAAAAAACGACCAACTTTGGCCGATTTTTTGACCGATCAAAGTTGATCAATTTTTCTTGATCGATTTTTGCCGAATTTCTAGTAGTGAAAGATTGAGTAATAGCCACTTGATAGAAGGATTCCCATTAAAGTAAAAAATAATTAATTTAGAATAGTTATGAGACCAACAATACTATACAAGAGTAAATGTTTGATTGTTAAAATTAATACATCCATAAAATTAATGTTGCAAAGACGTAGATGCTTAAGATTAATGAATAGGCATAGAAACGCAAAATTAGAAATGATCACATTAGCCATAAAGGTTCAAGAAGTAAACATCAAGGATAAAATGAAAAACGGTCACTTCAAATGGTTTGGTCTTGTTTTGGCGTCGACCTCCATATGTACCATTTCATATAGGTGTAAAATTAATATGGTGGGTGAACGTATTAAAGGATGATGACTTACACCTAAATCACATGCAAAAAAAAAAAAAAAGGTTGTCTCGAAGGACTAACCATTTTTGGGATCTATGCAAACTTAGCAAAAGGTAGAATCTAATGAACAAAAAGATCTATATTAAAAATATATACTAATTGAGAATATGTTTAAGATATTAGCCCTGTTTTTTTTTGTAGGTTATACACTTTTTAGAGGGACATTTACACTTATACCTGTTTTTCGTGTCACGTTTTAATTTGTGTTCGTTTTGTAAAAAAAATTGTAAGTGTACCCGCTTTTTCGTATAACTTCAGCATACGATGCTGAAGTAGCAAAGGCAATCATGCAAAACTTCAGCATTCTAGTAGACTGGCCTGAAGTAGCAAGTGTGCTGAACCAAGTAGCATAGTAGCTAAAGTTTTGTTCTCTATTTGCTGAAGCTTTTTTTAACTTGTGCATGTCTTAACGCAAAGCTTTTGTTTGTAATTGTTAAAGTTTTTGTTTTTGTAACTGGCGAACTTCAGCTCTAGAGTTAAAATTTTTGTTTTGTAACTGGCGAACTTCAGCTCTAGAGCTGAAGTTTTTGTTTTTGTAACTGGCGAACTTCAGCTCTAGAGCTGAAGTAGCTGAAGTTTTGTTCTCTATTTGCTGAATTTTTTGTTTAACTTGTGCACGTCTTAACGCAAAGCTTTTGTTTGTAATTGCTGAAGTTTTTATTTTTGTAACAGACGAAATTCAGCTCTAGAGCTGAAGTTTTTATTTTGTAACTGGCGGTAACTGGCGAACTTCAGCTCTAGAGCTGAAGTTTTGTTTTGTAACTGGCGAACCTCAGCTCTGATAAACATATTTATGGCAATCATTCCATGAACTGAAGTTTTATAGCAGCACCAACAGCAATAGAAGAAAGAAGAAGAAGAAGAAGAAGAAGAAGAAGGAGGAGGAGAAGGAGGAGGAGAAACAGGGCTGAAGTTATTTAAAAAGTGGGTACAAGTTAAAAGTTTAAAAAAAATGGGTATAGGTTAAATGGGGACGACCAAATAGGGCGCCCCGTACAATTTTTACCTTTATAGAAGTGGTTTATCCTTTTGAGATTTTTTTTTACTTTTTAGAAAATATATATACTTATTATTTGAATGTGCATAATTTGGCCCGCAAGGGTTGTTTGGGTGAGCGGTTTCCCACATCGGAGACCTGTAATCGATTCCACTCACCAACAGCCTCCTCAGTCAGAACTCATTGCACTGGGCTTGCGTAGCACGTTTTACATCTCTTGTGTAGTTTGTGAGCTATTGCACAGTGAGCAGGTTACCCAGTGCGTGCCTGAAAGGTAGCGGCGGTAAGTTTCCCTGAAAACTTTCCACAAAATGTAGATAATATGCCATAAGATCGATGAGTTTAAACAAAGTAATATAGCCAATAAGAATTATATAGCTAATCCCAACTTGTTTTGGATAAAGGTATAGTGATTAGTGTAATTTATTTAGCAAATGTGGAAAATTAAATGATTTCTAATATTTTTCTATTATATAGAAAAGAGAAGAGGAGGTTGATCAAGGGCATAATGGTCATTTTAAATATATTAGTTCATTGTTTGCTTGTATACTAGGCTCAAAAGTTTGGTTGTGGGAACGTGGCCATACTACGAAATTCTTCAGGTGAACCCCACTTTCCATTCAACTTTCACTATCTTCGTTAAATGTATTACTTGATGATTATTATTATTATTATTATTATTATTATTATTATTATTATTATTATTATTATTATTATTATTATTATTATTATTTNNAGAACAAAATATTTTTTTTTTTTTTTGTTAACCAAAATTTTAGTTACCAAGAACATTTACATAGCAACTCTCCATTTTTCTGTTTGCTCTGGACACAAATCCCAGATTCAAATTGTACCTCTAAAACAAAATATTATTTACTATGGTAATATTGATTAAGTATTTATTATTTAGAGTGTAATATTATGTCATTAAACTAAAACAAAATATAAATTTTCTTGTTAAAAATAACGATTATTATTTCAAAGAACCAAAAAAAAATCCTTTTTCATCAACTATTTGGGACTAAAATTAATATGTTTTATTAATCAAATTTTGATTAGTATGAAAAGAAAAAGTAATACATTAACACAATTGAAAATACGAAAAGATAAAACTATATATCAATTTAAACAATGAGAAAAATACATCACGACTTATTTTTCTGCTGACTTTTTAGTCAATATTTTATAGTATTAATTTTAAGTTTAATGGTGCAAAAATTTTTTAAAATAAAAAAGTGTAGACCTTATGTAGAAATAATTTAAATTGTACATGAATTATTATCTAATCATGTATAAAATCAAACTTCGACAAGTATTACAAAGTGATTGGTATAGTAATACGAATTAAGAAAAATTAAAATGCACATAGTGCAAAAGATAAATAACAATACAGGTAATCGTGGTTCTATACGTTATTACACAAAAGCTTCTCTTTCTTCTTTCCCAGATGACGTAGAAAGTGTGTAATTAGCAATAGATCAGGAAATAGTAAAAGGAAGAAAACAAGGAGAAGAAAAAGAAAAATAACAATTAGGCTCGTGCATCGCACTGATACATCATCTAGTTGTAATAATAAAAAAATTAAAGTGAGAAACTAAAAAGTAAAAAGTAAGGGCTAGCATGAAATGGTTAAAAAGGTAATTATTTTAAGGTACTGGACTAGTTTAACTACGTATACATAAAAATAAACATTCGACTTTAGACATCAGATAAAAAATAACCAAAGTTGTTTACCTCAAAATTGGGTAACAATTAGATTTGTACGCAGTTTAAAGGATACATGGTTTAATTCAACACGAATAATAAACAATAACAGATAAATGAATTAAAAACGAAATCAACGAGCAAATTAATTGCAGTGTTATGACCAAGCATGATCTTAGATTGAACAGTGACCTCGTCCTCGATTGGACCCTCGGTTCAAACTCAGTCATGAATGAAGAACAGAACAAGCGAGCAATATCTTTAATAGTAGCTAGGAAGCACATATAAACTTTTATTGCATTCAATTGCATGTTAAAATGTGTTTGATTAAAAAAAAAAACTTCCCCTTTATATAATAGGAGAATTTCAGTCCTAGTATAAGTCTAAAAGAAGTAAAAAATTTCCTCTCCCGATAATTGTTGATCCATTACCGATTTTTAATGAGATTCGTGCGTGATATCCGGTTGAGGGCGATTATTATGGTCTCCTATCCATTGTGCATAACCGTCAACCGCATCTCCCAATGTCTAGAAGTTATACTCGGTTCGGGGTGTATCGCTCTATCATGTTCGATGTTGGATATATCCTTCATTCTTCCTGGGTCTTAATACAAAGGGTTTCTGATCTCGATAACATTCTTGCGAATCCGTGCTCCCATTTGTTCTCTCATCGGGGAATCGGGGTAGACATTGCCTTCGATTTTATCTGTATACAGATAGTGCTCTTGTTTTTCGGAAGGCAAATTTATAGAAACGACGAGAACTCATAAATGAACCATGTTTTCTTCCTTCTTACGTTACAACGAGATAGCATGTCAGCAAAATGTCACATCAGTCGTGTCGTCCTGACTTTGGACATGTGTCAGCCGTCGGTTGACTGTCTTCGAATGTGAAACGTCATGCATTGATTGTTCGTCCTCTATAAAAGCTCTGACCCTTTTTCACTTCTCCACTTTCCGATTCCAAAGCTCTTTGGTTTATCCTCAAATTCTCTACTTACCTTATCTTCATACATTGCTCCTTAGATCTTCATATCTTCATCCTCAAATTTTCATACTTTCTTTTTGAATCTTCAACCCATACCTTTCTTCATCCCTTCTTCAAATTTTCATAGATTTCCTTCAACCCTTTATATTTCCAGACCGATGGTGAAAACTTCTAAATTTGTGCCTCAACAAACCACCCCTTCATCTTCCAACCTGGTCACGGATGCCGAGGTGGCCATTCCTGAGGTGGCCCACGAGCCTCCCTTGAAGGGCTTCGTCCCCAGGAGCCAGCACTCGCAAATGCAAGTCTCGCATTTGCGAATAGACTCTCGCAAATGTGAGGTCTACAACACCATCAAAGTTCCAAAAATCCTAAAAAATCAGTCGGGAACTCATCTGAGCCCATCAGACTCTAATTCGAACGTTCATACAGGTATAATAACACCATACGAACTCTCTCGTAAGCTTAAATAATCATAATAACATCTAAAATCAAGAATCAAACACCAAAACTCAAAGAACTTCAAAATTCTAATTTTTCACATTAAGCGCGGTTCTCTCGGGACTCCAATAGAATATTCATACAAGTCCAAAATCATTATAAGAACTTACCGGGATCGTCAAAACACCGATCCAAGGTCGTTTACCAAAAATGTTAACTATGGTCAACTCTAACCATTTTCAAGTTCAAAAATCAAGTTTTTTTAAAAAATTCACATTTAAGCTTTCTGAAAAATAATACAGACACAAATCATGAAATAGCTCTATGAAAGGTCTCAAATCATAAAATGGGGAGCTAGTACTCAAAAAAGCATATTGGACCGTTACAATGTTTAAGACGTTAAAACTTTTATTGTAGGTTCCTATGCTTTGTAGGAGTGGTTTAGTCTTCCAGAGATTCTATTTAAATTTAAAAATATACATAACTTGAGATGATTTGGTCTTGTCCTGTGTCGGCCTATAGATGTACCAGTGTATAAGTCTAAAATTATGGTAAGTGAAGGTGTTAAAGGGGGACAAATGTTCTCTCTAAAGATCTACAAATTCAATTCGTAGAACCAATGCTGATCATTTAGCTAAGGATAAAGCACAACGAAAAAAAATAGATCCTTATAGGTGATAACTAGTTGGGAATACATTTTAGACTTGTTGGGGAACTTTTATTATTATTATCATCATCATCATCATCATCATCATCATCATCATCATCATCAACATCGTCATTATTATTATTATTATTATTATTATTATTATTATTATTATTATTATTGTTGTTAGTATTATTAGTATTATTATTATTATATAGTGATAACTAGTTGGGATACAATAGACTTGTTGGGGAACTTCTATTATTATTATTATTATTATTATTATTATTATTATTATTATTATTATTATTATTATTATTATTATTACTGTTATTAATACTGTTATTGTTATTATTATTATTATTGTTATTTTTATTGTTATTGTTATTGTTATTGTTATTGTTATTGTTATTGTTCTTCTTCTTCTTCTTCTTATTATTATTATTATTATAGTTATTATTATTATTGTTATTATTATTATTATTATTATTATTATTATTATTATTATTAATAATAATTTTACTTGGTATGATGATGATGCGAGTTGAGTGCGAATGAATAAGTGAAGATTCATATGACCGGGCCCAACTTATTTAGGCTGATGAATAGTAATTATTATTTTTGTTGTTGTTCCATTACTTTTATTTATAAGATCTAATAAAACTTAAATGATTTTAAATATTTTTGAGATAATAAACGTAAGAAATAATTTGAAGTGATAAACTAAAAAGTAAAAAGAAAGGGAGGCGTGAAATAGTTAAATGTTACTCCCTCAGTTTCAATTTATGTGAATTCATTTGATTGTGCACGAAGTTTAAGAAAAGAAAGAAGACTTTTTAAGTTGTGGTGTAAAATGAGACATATATATTTTGTGTGACTATAAATCATTGTATAAAGCTAAATAGTTTCCAAATAGGAAAAAAGCTTCTTTTTTGCACGGACTAAAAAGAAAATATATTCACATAAATTGAAACGAAAGGAGTATTATTTAAAGGTATTGGACTTGTTTACATCTGTAAACGGATAGTTGGCAAATGAGAAATAATTCTTAGTCAATTCATTATTTATTGATGTAATTTTATAATTAAAAAAAAATTATACAGGTTACAGCTGTAATGGTTTCTAATTATTTATTCAGCCACGGACCATGTGTGTTATTTCTTTCAGCGTACGAAATTGTAATGCTACAGTCATGCTAGTTATTTTAAAGTTAAATTTTTTCTAAATAATCTGTTTGGCCAAACTTTTTTTTTGGACCAAAAATATTTTTTGGCGCCAAAGCTTTTGGAAGGAAAAAAAGTGTTTTTGAGGAGAAGCAGAAAAAAGTATTTTTTTTTCCAAAAGCATTTTTCTGAAAAGCACTTTTGAGAAAAATATACTTAGAAGTAGTTTTCAAAAACTTGATCAAACACTAATTACTGTTCAAAAGTACATTTCAAATTAATTAGCCAAACACAAACCGCTTCTCGCCAAAAGTGTAAAGTAATTAAGGTGAAAGCATCTACATATACACATATTATCACATCTACATGCGTCTACACAAATCAGTCATAAGCCATTCTATCTAATTGTATTGTTTGAACGTTCATCAAATGGGAAATGCAATTAAAAGCGGAACTCACAATTTGGAAAAGCCTAAGAGGATCATACTGGTGCGGCATGGTGAGAGTGAGGGGAACTTAGACAAAAATGTGTACGCCATCACACCTGACCATAGAGTCCAACTCACAGAGAAAGGCAAAGAGCAAAGCAAAAAGGCTGGGGAGATTATCCGTGGCGTGGTCTGTGACAAAGAAAACTGCAGTCGTAGTAAGGTCTTTTTCTATGTATCTCCCTTCATGCGCACCCTGGAAACACTGAAAGAGATAGGCGCTGCGTTTTGCAGCAACCAGATTGTAGGGGTAAGAGAAGAATGTAGGTTGAGAGAAATGGACTATGCCAAATTTCAGAATACAGATAAGATGGAGGAGTATAAGAAGGAAAGACAGAAATATGGAAAGTTCTTTTACAGATTTCCCGGTGGAGAATCTGCCGCCGATGTTTATGACAGGGTTTCAGGTATCTATCTATTCAAGTAAATCTTGTTAACGAATTGCTGTTTCTTTTGTTTCTTGGTATGTTAAGATTTATATTTAATGGTAAAAGAGTGAAACTTTAAAGGGATTAAAGAAGATCATATTGGAAAAATACAAACAAAGAATATAAAAAGTGAAGTAGTCAGTAATGGTGGTTAATCTATCATCTATGGTAAACGGAGCCAACATCTCCGACGCCTAAACGTCATTTTTCTGGCGAAGTTCTTGAAAACTTTGTCCGACTATCCAACATCTCCGACTCCGGTGGATGGAAATCCGTATACTTCATCATTGGAGAGACGGGGCCACGGGGCGGATTTATAAGTTTGTCTATGGGTCATGTGAACGTACGATCTTTTCATCAAAGCACGTATTTTATGTATGTATTTTTAAGAATTACTCTAATATTATCTATTGACACTCATGCTCCACAAAGATTGAATGAGGCATTTGATTGAATATTGAGTTTGTTTGATCAAAAAGTGTCAAGCCTTTTTGTTAAAATAAGTTAATGGATGAATCCTAGTTAATTATAATAAATCCTAGATCTGAAGTTTGAGTGTCTCGATAATAAGGTATGAATGTAAAGATTTCAATGGTTATCGATGAATGTGATGATAAAAATATGCAATAAATGTGTGTAATGACATTAAATGTAATAAGAAGGAATTTTTCACCCAAATGTTAGATGAGTTGGATGATTCCTTCTTCTGACAATATCGTGTGACAATAGACTATGAAGGTAGGCAAATGATTCTTGGATCTTGAGAATAAAAGTAGTATATTGAACAATGAAATCAGCTGACAAGACAAGTTTTATGAATGTCCTTAATAGTTAACCCTTTATAATACGTTCTTATCGAAAACATTTAGCATTGAATTGCAATATTAATTTCATCTATACAGGTTTTATCGATTGTCTATGGAGAGACATAGACATGGACATGATTCCCTATGGTGCTAAGGAGGACCTAAATGTTGTTGTAATCAGTCATGGATTGACCATTCGAGTGTTGCTCATGAGAATATTCAGATGGACACCAGAACAAGTTGATAATTTAATAAGTCCCACAAATGCCGAGGTTCGAATCATGGAGTTAGGGCATGAAGGCGAGTACAGTCTTGCGTTACATCATGATGATCAAACCTTAGAGAAATGGGGACTTTCTGCTGAAATGATTGTTGATCAAAAGTTGAGGGCTTACGGTCCTAAGGTTGACCTTGACAAGTGCTTCTTCACTCGTTACTTTGACCGTCTTGCCGATAAATAATTTTGAGGATGAGAAAAAATTAAGTAATTTAGCTATAACTCAACTATTTAGTTGTTTTTGGCGTAAGGTTATGTACCAAACTTTTGCTTTCGTTTCTTATTTTGTGATTTCCATATTTTATGTTGTAAAACCATTAAAATTATTTTGGTTTAATTTGCTTGTCGTATTTTGGGGTTTAAAATAGAATTAAACTCTTTAAAAAAAAACATTTTTGTTTTGGGCGAAAACGACCATAGCACTACTCACAGTTGTTATCTGGCCGTGTTCTACAAAATTTGAACATTTTTATCTAATGTTTAAAATTTGAATATTTGCTTTATCAATATACAGTTACTTTCATTAAGGCAAAACTCGATTGATCCATAGTGGTAGTTGTTAGAAATTGAGAATAGTCAGTACTCCATTTGAGATGAGTAGGTATATTTCCCTTCAATGTTATATAAGAAAAAATAGGCTGTTTTATACACTTCTTTTACAACTCGAAATAAATTTCACTACTAGAAATTCGGTCAAAAACCGACTGCGGCACCGAAGGTCGATTTTTAAAAAATATTTTATTTTTCAATTTTTTTTACGAAATCGATCAACTTTGGTCGGTCATTTTTAGCGCAAAAATGCTGGAAACTATCTGGTGTCCCGCGAAATTTATTTTTTAATAAACCAACCAGCTTTGATCGGTTTTTTATGTAAAATAAATTAAAATTAATATTCAAAAAATCGACCGAATGTTATTTCAGTCGGTCATTTTAATAAACCGGCAGACGTCGATTAATAATTTTATATTGTTAATAAAACCGACTGAAATCGGCCGGTTATTTTCGCGTGAAAATGCAGTTAAAGATTACAAATAAAATTAAAGAAAGTCTTAAACCAAAATGTACCAATGGTCTGTTTACACCACATATTTCGTACGTGAGAGTACGTCGTAAGTCAATTGATGTAAGCTCATAAATGAGATCATCTTTTAAAGTACATAAAGTAAGTTAATCATGTTACCGTGGAGGTTACAAATATTTAAGATCATAAATGCAAGTACCAAGAGGGCTGGAAGGTTTAGAAGCTAAACTATCGAAGAAGAAACGTTACGTCGAAAGTCGACAAGTTAGAAATATTATAACATGTAATTTTGGGTAAGACTAATGTGCTTAACATGACAAAGAGGTTATGTTATGAGTTATTTCAGCCGTATGATAGTCGTGTGTTATGTTTTAAAGTCAAGCGAGTTGTGGAACAAAAGTTGGCAAAGGTCATCGCAAGTTATGTTCGTAAATATGCTGAAACTTCGGTCAAATATAGCTGAGTTTTTCTCCCGATATACTTAAAATTACGGGATGATACACATACTAAATTTAAGATCTACAAGTCTAGTTTTCAACATATTAATCCTTTTGTCATTACAATATCGGAGTAGAGAGATATTTATATTTTCGCGAGACCACCCAGAAGCCCCTATGGGACCCACTTGGTCGGTGACCGACCTACACCTATTTTATCTCTTTTTGGGATGAGCTTTACTCATTTTTCGACCTTCTTCAGTCCTCACACTCTCCAAACTTTCCCAAACAGTTCGCCAAGGCCCCAAACAAATTCCAAAAAAATACACCATAATCCAACATCAACGTTAGCCAAAGGTGAAGAATAACTCCTCTATAGTGTTTTGATAAGAATAAGGATAATTGTGAGCTAAGTTAAGCTTAGGCTTTGAATTTTATCTACTTTCTAAGGTATGTTTAACATATTTTTGATGGGTTTTAAGGTTAATTACATGTTGGTTGTGGTGTTGGAGTGAAATATTATGTTTATCAAGTGAATTGTTGAAGACATATGAAACTTGAGATTGGAAGTGAAGATTAGCTTAAGTCACTTCTATGGTATTGTGTTGCCATTGAGGGTTGTTTTAAGCTAAATATAACTTGGATTTTGACTTGGTAGGTAAGTATATTGTGTTCTTGCATGTGCTTAAGGTTATCTTAATGTTGATTAAGTCAAAAGGATGGACTAGGCATGAACTAGTGAATAAAGTTGCTAACTGAGGATAGTTGGAGTTGTGATTTGTTATTTTGTTATAAATATATGGTATAAGGCTGGAATCATTGATGAATGACTTCATTATCATATTAATGATACTGTTATTTTAAAGTTAGAAGTCTATAAGGGGTGATACAGGGTATACGGGTTCCAATCGGAGCTTGTCGCTTGTCGTGAAGTAGTTTTAACTTGTTGTTGTTATATGGTGTCATGTTATTGATACATATATATTACCGAATTTCTCTGGTTGTTGTTGTTGGTATATGGTATTAGAGGAGAGCCTTGTTACACGAGAGATGCTTCCAAATTTACGTAAACGAGCTACTAGCTTAAGTTACAGACTTATCCTTTAATCAACACTAATTTTGAATCTTCTTATGCTATAGTAAATTGAGTTGAGTTGTTTGAAGAGTTGGTTGGAAGGTACTAAGGACTCAATGAGGTTGAGGCATGTTAAATCTAAACCCTTCCTTTATATTAGCATGATCTCGTTGTGAACGCCCAATTTTTGCCCCGCATGGAAACTACTCCTAAACAATAAAAAAAATAACTTTTAATGAATTTTAGGAACTTTCTTTATTTAGTTGCATGTCATGCATGTTTAATACTTAAAAATTACAGAAAAATCGTAAAAAAAGTGTCACATTTTTATTTCATGTCATCTTAGGTTTAATTTATATTTTTAGGAATTAATTACTCTTTCATTGTTAGATTAATATAAAAAGTCACAAAAATATTCATTAGCATTAATCAATTAGTATAATAAATTAGAATGCTAACTAGTCTTTCTGCAAAATAAATTCAATTAGTAGTAGGGTGGCTGTTTTTGAAAGAACAATTTGACCTTTTATTTCAAATTGACCCAATTTTAAGGCTCAAAATCCCAGGCCCACAATTACCCCCCTCTTTAAAAACCTCACTTTTCTAAACCTAGACCTATTTAATAAAAGACCTCTCCCTTACCATACACAGAAAACGGCGGATTCCCCAAAAAAAAAGAAAAATGCTTTTCTTTGTCTTCTTCTTAAAAAATGAAGACCAAAATTGAATCAAAAATGGAACCCCACCTCTCAGCAGCATTCCATAAAAAATAGGCAGCTTTCACCAATTCTACTCTTCTTTCCTTACTCTCAAAAATCATTTTAGATAACATTCTAACTCAACCTCACACACAAAAGAACAACAGCAACAACCACATGACGCCGCCTCTGCCATCTCCCCCATCAAGCATACCACTCGTTTCTATCATTGGAGATCATACTTGAGAAGCGCCTCCCCTTCCCCTGTCTGGTTTAATTTTTTTTTTCGTGAATCACCATGAAAGCTGGCCAAAACCAGCAGTGAAACCTACATCGCCGACGAGATTTGATTTCTCTGTTCAAATTCTTTTAAGCTACGGTCATTTCTGATTTCAATGTACTTGGAGTAATTTTTCGCATATGGAGTTAATATTTGGGGTATTTGGAGACTGAGTTTGAGTTCTATCCGATTTCGAGCTTTCCTGTATCGTTTGAGTTCTTGTCACCGGTTCTCGGTCTTTCATGTTTCAATCACATGTTGCAATCGCGGGTGCATTTCATGTGACGCGGTTGCGATGTGTCCAAAACAACAAGTGCACGCCATCGTTACTTGTTCCAAGATAAGTCCATAAATATCAAAAGTGGTTTATATACATATCCCGTAAGCTAAAATACCACTTTTAGATAAAGATTCGAAAACTTAGAGAATAATTGAATATCGCCTCAAATAGGCATTTTTAATCGTCATGACCATAGTCATGACTATATAATCCACACTCGGGTGCGGCAACTCATGTCCCCGACTCTAACTCAAAACAATAATAAAAATCACGTGTTGTAATTGCGGGTGCATTTCATGTGGCGTAGTTATAATGTGTCCAATAACAAACAAGTGCACCCCATCGTGATTTGTTTCAAGATAAATCCATAAATACTAAAAGAGGTTAAAAGTTAAAAGGCTAAAGGCACAATAGGCTAAAATACGTAAATGATCAGATAACTTAGGCCAAATATTAATAGTTAAGCGACCGAGCTAGAACCACGGAACTCGGGAATGACTAACACCTTCTCCCGGGTTAATCGTAAAAAAAGTGTCACATTTTTATTTCATGTCATCTTAGGTTTAATTTATATTTTTAGGAATTAATTACTCTTTCATTGTTAGATTAGTATAAAAAGTCACAAAAATATTCATTAGCATTAATCAGTTAGTCTAATTAATTAGAATACTAACTAGTCTTTCTGTAAAATAAATTCAATTAGTAGTAGGGTGGCCGTTTTTTAAAGAACAATTTGGCCTTTTATTTCAAATTGACCCAATTTTAAGGCCCAAAATCCCAGGCCCACAATTACCTCCTCTTTAAAAACCCCACTTTTTGATTTTGCGCAGATTACAATATAGGACAATGGATTCGAGACGACCAGAAGAAGACGTCTCAATTCAGAATAAAAGAACAGAAGAAAAGAAAAAGATTGAATCCAAAGTGCAGAAGCGGGGAAGACGCAGACTATTCAGGACGAGATTGAAGTCATCCGTTCTGTATATCCTGCCTTGATCCGAAAAGCTGAAGAAGATTTAATCAGCACCTACAACGAACAAGCATCAAGATTCAGATCAGAGTCTGTATAAAGAAGCAACCAAGACTCAAGTTCAAGCTTCAGAAGACCCATAGATAGGAATCTTGTAACTTGTAGTTGATATGTTTAGTTTAGTCTTCTTCATTTTGATTTTGGCGTAATAAGGAGCTCAGCAAGCAGTAACAGCAGTGAAATCACTGCTTCCCTGTAGTCCAACCCAGCAAAACTTTCAGAACTACACTGACCTGATTCCTTTATAGCCAAGGATATGTAGGCAACCTCCGAAGCATGGTTCGGTCAAACTTTTGCAAAATGCTTCCAAATGGGCAAAAATTGCTCGTGGTTGCTCACTTTATCTTTGCCCGAAAACTCTTCATGTTCTCGAGCAAAGAGGGACAGCTGTGAACGCCCAATTTTTTCCCCGCATGGAAACTACTCCTAAAAATAATCAAAAAAATAAATTTTAATGAACTTTACGAACTTTTCTTTATTTAGTTGCATGTCATGCATGTTTAATACTTCAAAATTACAGAAAAATCGTAAAAAAAGTGTCACATTTTTATTTCATGTCATCTTAGGTTTAATTTATATTTTTAGGAATTAATTACTCTTTAATTGTTAGATTAATATATAAAAAGTCACAAAAATATTTATTAGCATTAATCAATTAGTCTAATTAATTAGAATGATAACTAGTCTTTCTGCAAAATAAATTCAATTAGTAGTAGGGTGGTCGTTTTTTAAAGAACAATTTGGCCTTTTATTTTAAATTGACCCAATTTTAAGGCTCAAAATCCTAGGCCCACAATTACCCCCCTCTTTAAAAACCTCACTTTTCTAAACCTAGACCTATTTAATAAAAGACCTCTCCCTTACCATACACAGAAAACGGCGGATTCCCCAAAAAAAAGAAAAAAAATGCTTTTCATTGTCTTCTTCTTAAAAAATGAAGACCAAAATTGAATAAAAAATGGAACCCCACCTCTCAGCGGCATTCCATAAAAAATCGGCGGCTTTCACCAATTCTCCTCTTCTTTCCTTACTCTCAAAAATAATTTTAGATAACATTCTAACTCAACCTCACACACAAAAGAACAACAGCAACAACCACATGACGCCGCCTCTTCCATCTCCCCCATCAAGCATACCACTCGTTTCTTCCATTGGAGACCATACTTGAGAAGCACCTCCCCTTCCCCTGTCTGGTTTAATTCGAAAACTTAGAGAATAATTGAATATCGCGTCAAATAGGCATTTTTAATCGTCATGACTATATAATCTACACTCGGGTGCGGAAACTCATGTCCCCGACTCTAACTCAAAACAATAATAAAAATCACGTATTGTAATTGCGGGTGCATTTCATGTGGCGCAGTTATAATGTGTCCAATAACAAACAAGTGCACCCCATCGTGATTTGTTTCAAGATAAATCCATAAATACTAAAAGAGGTTAAAAGTTAAAAGGCTAAAGGCACAATAGGCTAAAATACGTAAATGATCAGATAACTTAGGCCAAATATTAATAGTTAAGCGACCGAGCTAGAACCACGGAACTCGGGAATGACTAACACCTTCTCCCGGGTTAATCGTAAAAAAAGTGTCACATTTTTATTTCATGTCATCTTAGGTTTAATTTATATTTTTAGGAATTAATTACTCTTTTTGTTAGATTAATATAAAAAGTCACAAAAATATTCATTAGCATTAATCAGTTAGTCTAATTAATTAGAATACTAACTAGTCTTTCTGCAAAATAAATTCAATTAGTAGTAGGGTGGCCGTTTTTGAAAGAACAATTTGGCCTTTTATTTCAAATTGACCCAATTTTAAGGCCCAAAATCCCAGGCCCACAATTACCCCCTCTTTAAAAACCCCACTTTCCTAAACCTAGACCTATTTAATAAAAGATCTCTCCCTTACCATACACAGAAAACGGCGGATTCCCCGAAAATGGTCGAAATTTTTTTGAAAACAGGCCGAATCTTGAGTCAAACTGCTTTTAAGGCTGCATCACAGGCCGTTCAAAATGGGTCAGGGGGTTTTATGAACAAAAAAGGGAGAGAAGAAGGAGTCATAATGGCTTCGAGCTCGAAAGGGGCCCACAAGTCATTCAACCAATCATATATGCTTCCTAATATCCCAAAACACTATTACCCCTATCAAGATGATGCTGCACATGTCGTGACACCGCCTCCCTATGCGGTGATAAACACACAACCTTACACACAACCACAAAATAATACCCAAAACCGAGCTCCACTTCCCAGAAATGCCCATCTTTACCAAGCTCCATATAATCCCCAATCAAATGTTTCCCAATACAACCCTCGCCCAAGAGATCCTTTCAAAAAGAATCAGTTCACCCTTATTGGTGAATCCTACTCTAGCTTGCTCCAAAAGTTGGTCAGGATAGGTCTGTAGCAGCCAGTGGCCCCAAACCGGCCGAACCCCGAGTCCCCCTCGCACAGGGATGATGCTAGATGTGAATACCACTCTGGAGCCGTGGGGCATGATACTGAAGATTGTTGGACTCTCAAAAGAGCAGTGGAAGATCTCATCGAGGTCCAAGCAATAGTGCTTAGGGATGAAGATGACTCTAATATGATGAACAATCCCCTGCCTGCTCACACTGGGCCGGTGGTCGGAATGATTTGTGAAGATGAAGAATTTGATCTGGCACCGAAGGCCATTGCAGCAATTGCCGAGACAGAAGAAAAGCCAAAAACGGTCGCCAAGCCTGAAAGTTCCCCCATCAGATGGGAGACTCGGTAGCCAGTCTTGCTATCCTTTCTGCGTCCAGATTATCCCAGGGTGTGATCCGAATGTTTTACTTTATTTTCTTACTTTCCGACGTAAAACCTTCTATCTTTTAAAAAAAAAATCATCAAATAAAAAAAAAATGGAATTAATATTTCATTTTCTAAGAATGTCTCTTTTCTTGCTTTGCTTTCAGTTCTATTTAAATGCAGATTTCAATAACATGACATGTTTGCGGACTTCATTCCCAGATCCTAAAACGCTGTCAGACTTCAAAATAATGAATCAAGAACTAGAATGCGAATGAAGTTAGGCTAAGAAAATAAAATAATGAATCGGAACAACGAAATGAAAATTGGTCCAGATTGGAAAGTCCATGCATTGCAACAAGAGTACTGTCAAATGAGTGTGTTTGTACTTGGGGTACATCGAAGAAATGTCCCCGAAACAACTGTCAACGCAGGTGCAGTCAAAAGATCTTAAAATGCCGTCTGACATCGAAATAATAAATCAAGGATCAGAAATGCAAATGAAGTCAGGTCAAGGAGATAAACAATGAATCGGGACAGCCAAAGGAAAGTTGGTTCAGATTGGAGAGGTCCATACATTACTACAAGAGTACTGCCAAAAGATTGTGTTTGTATTTGGGGTACATCAAAGAAAATGTCCCTGAAACAACTGTCAACGCAGGTGCAGTCAAAAGGTACTATGTTTGATCCTCCATATAGTATTAAATGTTCTCCGGTTGGGATGACGAAGGCTTTCATTCTCGCTACCCAAACACTATTACCCCTTTTGCCAACCCTTTGAGCCGGTTACCTTCCTTTAATTACCCTCTTTGGAACCTTAAAGTGTTATTAAAAAAAAAAGGGGGAAAAAAAGCAATAGAAAAAAAAAGAAAAGAAAATCAAATGAAAAAAGAAAAGAAAATAAAATGAGAACAAGGAAAGCAAAATAAAGAGAAAACAAAACAAAACAAAAATCAAAACAAAAACAAAAATGTTTCCCTAAACTACGTCTGACTTGATTCCGAAAGGATACATAGGCAATCTCTCCCTGGGGGATCAGTCACACCAAAACAAAAATGCACATTCCCCCAAGAGTTTAAATTGGGGCAAGTGTTAAGACTCGACAATGATTCACCTGAAAAGTTCCAAAGTTGTAATTCAATACAAATTCTTTTTACCCCAAATCCTATTCAAGTCCTTCCGATCGATCGGCGAAGAAGAGCCATAATGGGAGGATCCATCTATATGGATCTGACACAAGCAATGAGAGAAATCAAAATGAGAGAGTCTTATCGGTGAAAACCCACACGGGCACCATAAGGTGATGACGAGTAGAGAAATTAAAAATGAGAGAGTCTTGTTAGTGAAAACTCGCAAAGAGCACTACAGGGCGATCGCGAGAAGAGAAATGAGAGAGGTTAGTCGGTAAAAACCCGAAAAGGGCACTACTAATCGAAAAGAGGATGATTGGTTGTTGACATCAACATGGTTTGGGGCAAGGTTTCTCAATCTCGAGTTAAAAGTTGTGACGAATTTTTGAGAGTCAGATGGTTTATATAGATCAGGCATCCAGTCCAAGACGCATGCCATGTTCATTGAAGGCCGCTTACACTCCAGATAAATCCTTATCTTCCCCGAAAGGGATATTTCTTGTCAAATTTCATTGTCTCCGTTTCTTTGTTATTCTTTTTTAATACCTTTCTGTCTGACTCTATTTCTAAGATAAAACAAAGAAAGGATGGTAAAACTGATTTACAACGTTCTCATTTGACGCGAGCCAACATGTAAAGGGCACCGAGCCTCATCAGGGGCATCAAGTCGATCCCGACTAGCCGCAATGGTAACTGATGTTTTGCTTTTCCAATTAAGGGTATACATTCCCTAATTGATGTTTCTCTTTTCCAATTAAGGGTATACATTCCCAAATTGATTTTCTTTTCCCGACATGGGTGTACACGCTCCCTAGTCGATGCCAATTAAGGGTATACAATCCCAAATTGATATTTTCTTTTCCAATTAAGAGTATATATTCCCTAATTGATATTTTTCTTTTCCAATTAAGGGTATACATTCCCTAATTGATGACTTTTTTTCCAATTAAGGGTATACATTCCCTAATTGATATTTTCTTTTCCGATTAAGGGTATACATTCCCTAATTGATATTTTTATGTTCCAATTAAGGGTATACATTCCCTAACTGATATTTTCTTTTCCAATTAAGGGTATACATTCCCTAATTGATTTTCTTTTCCCAACATGGGTGTACACGCTCCCTAGTCGATGGCAATTAAGGGTATACATTCCCTAATTGATGCTTTCTTTTCCAATTAAGGTATACATTCCCTAATTGATATTTTTCTGTTCCAATTAAGGGCATACATTCCCTAATTGATGTTTTCTTTTCCAATTAAGGGTATACATTCCCTAATTGATTTTCTTTTCCCGACATGGGTGTACACGCTCCCTAGTCGATGCCAATTAAGGGTATACATTCCCTAATTGATGCTTTATTTTCCAATTAAGGGTATACATTCCCTAGTTGATGCTTTCTTTTCCAATTAAGGGTATACATTCCCTAGTTGATGCTTTCTTTTCCAACATAGGTTATACAATCCCTAGTTAATTTTATTTTGCAACATAGGGTCTCCAACCCCAAGTTGATCTTGCTTTGAGATATAGGGTATCCACCCCCTAGTCTGCATTCNCTTTTCACCGCTTTCAATAATAAAGTAGTATAGATTTCCTTACAATAACTCACAAAATTTTCCTAGTGAAAACTGGGGCAGAAAATTTCGTTCGTTTGTTTTTTATTTTGTGCAGATTACAATTTAGGACAATGGATTCGAGACGACCAGAAGAAGACGTCTCAATTCAGAATAAAAGAACAGAAGAAAAGAAAAAGATTGAATCCAAAGTGCAGAAGCGGGGAAGACGCAGACTATTCAGGACGAGATTGAAGTCATCCGTTCTGTATATCCTGCCTTGATCCGAAAAGCTGAAGAAGATTTAATCAGCACCTACAACGAACAAGCATCAAGATTCAGATCAGAGTCTGTATAAAGAAGCAACCAAGACTCAAGTTCAAGCTTCAGAAGACCCATAGATAGGAATCTTGTAACTTGTAGTTGATATGTTTAGTTTAGTCTTCTTCATTTTGATTTTGGCGTAATAAGGAGCTCAGCAAGCAGTAACAGCAGTGAAATCACTGCTTCCCTGTAGTCCAACCCAGCAAAACTTTCAGAACTACACTGACCTGATTCCTTTATAGCCAAGGATATGTAGGCAACCTCCGAAGCATGGTTCGGTCAAACTTTTGCAAAATGCTTCCAAATGGGCAAAAATTGCTCGTGGTTGCTCACTTTATCTTTGTCCGAAAACTCTTCATGTTCTCGAGCAAAGAGGGGCAGCTGTGAACGCCCAATTTTTTCCCCGCATGGAAACTACTCCTAAAAATAATCAAAAAAATAAATTTTAATGAACTTTAGGAACTTTTCTTTATTTAGTTGCATGTCATGCATGTTTAATACTTCAAAATTACAGAAAAATCGTAAAAAAAGTGTCACATTTTTATTTCATCCCATCTTAGGTTTAATTTATATTTTTAGGAATTAATTACTCTTTAATTGTTAGATTAATATATAAAAAGTCACAAAAATATTTATTAGCATTAATCAATTAGTCTAATTAATTAGAATGATAACTAGTCTTTCTGCAAAATAAATTCAATTAGTAGTAGGGTGGTCGTTTTTTAAAGAACAATATGGCCTTTTATTTTAAATTGACCCAATTTTAAGGCTCAAAATCCCAGGCCCACAATTACCTCCTCTTTAAAAACCTCACTTTTCTAAACCTAGACCTATTTAATAAAAGACCTCTCCCTTACCATACACAGAAAACGGCGGATTCCCCAAAAAAAAGAAAAATGCTTTTCTTTTGTCTTCTTCTTAAAAAATGAAGACCAAAATTGAATCAAAAATGGAACCCCACCTCTCAGCAGCATTCCATAAAAAATCGGCAGCTTTCACCAATTCTACTCTTCTTTCCTTACTCTCAAAAATCATTTTAGATAACATTCTAACTCAACCTCATACACAAAAGAACAACAGCAACAACCACATGACGCCGCCTCTGCCATCTCCCCCATCAAGCATACCACTCGTTTCTTCCATTGGAGACCAGACTTGAGCAGCGCCTCCCTTCCCCTGTCTGGTTTAATTTTTTTTTCGTGAATCACCATGAAAGCTGGCCAAAACCAGCAGTGAAACCTACATCGCTGACGAGATTTGATTTCTCTGTTCAAATTCTTTTAAGCTACGGTCATTTCTGATTCCAATGTACTTGGAGTAATTTTTCGCATATGGAGTTAATATTTGGGGTATTTGGAGACTGAGTTTGAGTTCTATCCGATTTCGAGCTTTCCTGTGCCGTTTGAGTTCTTGTCACCGGTTCTCGGTCTTTCATGTTGCAATCACATGTTGCAATCGCGGGTGCATTTCATGTGACGCGGTTGCGATGTGTCCAAAACAACAAGTGCACGACATTGTGACCTGTTTCAAGATAAGTCCATAAATATCAAAAGTGGTTTATATACATATCCCGTAAGCTAAAATACCACTTTTAGATAAAGATTCGAAAACTTAGAGAATAATTGAATATCGCCTCAAATAGGCATTTTTAATCGTCATGACCATAGTCATGACTATATAATCTACACTCGGGTGCGGCAACTCATGACCCCGACTCTAACTCAAAACAATAATAAAAATCACGTGTGTTAATTGCGGGTGCATTTCATGTGGCGCAGTTATAATGTGTCCAATAACAAACAAGTGCACCCCATCGTGATTTGTTTCAAGATAAATCCATAAATACTAAAAGAGGTTAAAAGTTAAAAGGCTAAAGGCACAATAGGCTAAAATACGTAAATAATCAGATAACTTAGGCCAAATATTAATAGTTAAGCGACCGTGCTAGAACCACGGAACTCGGGAATGACTAACACCTTCTCCCGGGATAATAGAATTCCTTACTCGAATTTCTGGTCGCAGACAACTTAAAACAGAGTCTAAATTTCGTCGATTTGAGATTTCAATAAAATGGTGTCCCGGAACATCCTCAAAAATCCGGGTGGCGACTCTGAAAACTATAATAAATCCCAAATCCGAATAAAGGAGGAGGATTGCACAATAACTTGTAACTAGCGTAAAACTAACCAATTTTATGATAAATTGTCACCTATTTGCTTACAATATTGTGCCATTGACGTTGCAAGTTGCACCTCTTCATTTCTCTTGAAGAAACACTACTAGAAATCTGTTAAAAACTGACCAATGTTGGTTGATTATGGTCAATTACCGATCAAAACGTGATCCTTTACGTGTGGATGATATTTTGACGATCGGAAAGGAATACCGACCAAAGTTGGTCTGAAATTACCGACCAATGTTGGTCGGTCAATTAAATTCAAAAAACAATATATTGCAAAAAAAAATCGATCAAAGTTGGTCGGTATTTTATTTATGTAATCAAAAGATTCACCATCTGGGAATCGAACCGGGGTCTGTACAGTGGCAGGATACTGTTCTACCACTAGACCATTGGTGCATTTTCGTTTAAGATTGTCTTTTATTTGATTTATACTCTTTAATTGTATTTTCGCACGAAAATAACCGAGACAAAGTTTGTCGATTTTATTTAAAATAAAATTACCGACCAAAGTTGGTTGGTTTTTTAAAATGACTGGCCGAATTAACCGACCAATTTTTATCTTTTTTTAATCTTAATTTTTACCTATTTTAATTGAAAAATCGACCAAAGTTGGTCGGTTCCTTGAAAAATAAATTTCGTGGGACTCAAGAATAATTTCTCGCATTTTTTAGCCAAACAAAACCGACCAAAGTTGATCGGTTTCATAAAAAAAATTAAAAAATAAAATATTTTGAAAAACCGACCAACTTTGACCAGTTTTTTGACCGATCAAAATTGGTCGATTTTTTTTGGTCGATTTTGCCGAATTTCTAGTAGTGAAAGGTTGAGTAATAGCCACTTGATAGAAGGATTCCCCTTAAAGTAAAAAATAATTAATTTAGAATAGTTATGAGACCAACAATACTATACAAGAGAAAATGTTTGATTGTTAAAATTAACACATCCATAAAATTAATGTTGCAAAGGTAGATGCTTAAGATTAATGAATAGGCATAGAAACGCAAAATTAGAAATGATCACATTAGCCATAAAGGTTCAAGAAGTAAACATCAAGGATAAAATGAAAAACGGTCACTTCAAATGGTTTGGTCTTGTTTTGGCGTCGACCTCCATATGTACCAT
>ML385436.1:52461-128821 GCA_005239525.1 Nicotiana knightiana | reverse complement strand
AACTATATATATATATATATATATATATATATATATATATATATATATAAAGCTTTTGGGTATGTTTATCCCTCAAATAAGAGAGACGTTATTTTTGTATGATTCAGAATATAATCTCGCCGACCTTGATTAGTATTGTTAGTTTGCAGGTAGGCCTCGTTGCCCTAAGTTGAGGGTTTCCCCTCTAGAGTTCATAGTTACGGAGTGGTACGCTCGGGAAAAGTATGGCACCGGGTGCTGACCACACCTCCCAAGGAGTATGTTACCCTTCTTTCAAATCCAAATCGTGCTATAGATCTGAGTCATAAGAGTTCGAGCCAGGAGTTATGTTTGCTAATGATATAGAGATGCTTGTAATTAGAAAAATAATAGCTAGCCAGAAGGTTAATACAACAACCCTTTTTTGTTTGCTCTGGTGATGGACGTACCGATACACCACATCCAGAGGGAGGTGTCATGGTGCATGCTATGTACAGATGATATTGTATTGATTGACGAGATGCAAGACGGTGTGAACGCACAATTATAGGTATAGAGGAAGAGCCTAGAATCTAAAGATTTCAAGTTGAGCAGGACCAAGACAGAATGCTTGGAGTGTAAGTTCAGTGGCGAGAAGCAAGGAGGGGAAGGGGAGGTGAGGCTAGACTCGCATGTCACCCCTAGGAGAGGGAGTTTTAAGTACCTTGAGGCTATTATTCAGGGGGGATGGGGAGATTGATGAAGATGTAACACACCGTATTGGGGCAAGATTGATGAAATGGAGACTCGTTTCAGGTGTTTTATGTGACAAAAAGGTGCCACCGAAACTTAAGGATAAGTTCTACAGAGTGGTGTCAGACCAACGATGTTGTATATGACTGAGTGTTGGCCAGTTAAGATCTCTCATGTCCAGAAGATGAAGGTAAAAGAGATGAGGATGTTGAGATGGATGTGCGAGCACACCAGGTTAGATAGGATCAGAAATGAGGTTATTCACGACAAGGTGGATGTGGCCCCTATTTAGGACAAGATGCGAGAAGCGCGGTTTAGGTGGTTTGGTCATGTGAGGAGGAGGAGCAAAAACGCCCCGGTGAGGAGGTATGAGAGGTTTCTATGGAGGGACTACGAAGAGGTAGAGGTAGGCCAAAGAAAAAGTGGGGTGAGGTGATTAGGAAAGACATGTCACAACTTCAGCCGACCGAAGACATGACCCTTGATAGGAAGGTATGGAGGTCGAGTATTAGGGTAGTAGAGTAGGTAGTCTAGAGTGTTCATAACAGTAGTATTGGCACATAGTATCGCTTTCAATTGGTAGTAGGTTTTTATGCCTAACCGTTGTTTTCTTTCATTGTTGATCACCTTACTATCTTGTTGTTTTTATTCTGTTGATGTGTTGAGATTATTCCCCTTAATTTGGATGACATGATATCTAGAAATGGACCGCATTGACCTACACTGCATTGTATTGAGATGACTTAGCCTATCAGGCGGTGATCGGACACCATGTCGGGCACAGGGTGGTAGCGTTGTGTTTCTATGTCCACCCCCACACACTAGGGTGAGACGGCTTAGACAATTGGGCAGAGATCAGACTCCATGCCATACACATGGTTTTGTGCCAATACTAAAGATCCCCCAACCTAAAACATTAGTATTTACTTAAAGATTTACCTTGCTCTTAGCTTGGAATTTTAATATTATTAGCTTCTCATTGAGTTCATGTTTGTCTCATTTATGTTGGCACTCTATTCCATGAGAAGGTATTTAGCTTTACATACTAGTACTATTCCATATTTACTAACGTCCTTTTTGTCGGGGACACTGCATCTTTAATGGATGTAGGTGGTTCCACATCGGGCGGCGTCGATCATTGAAAAAAGTACACCCTCTTATAAGTTGATTTGGTGAGCCCCAGTTCCTATCAGGGCCTTGTGTCTTTTGATCCTTGTACATTTATATTTTTAGGTATAGTCGGGGCCTTGTCACTGACACTTTTATACTACTCCTTTGTTCCATTTAGAGGTTCAGTAGACATGGTGTATGTTGTGTGTTGATTTGGGAAATAGACTGTAAATATTGTGGTTATGTGATATTCCACTTTCATATGTGAACTTGTAATCTTTTGGAAGTTGTCATTGAAACTCCTTTAAGTAAATAGAAAAAGGATGTTGTACACCTTATCTTTCACATGTCTATCTATGGCTATTGATTCTTATTTCATTCAGGGTAAAATTGGGTGGAAGGCATCAAGTAGGCTTGCTTGACTGGGATGTCTCGGTCGAGCGTAGGTTGCGCTCTCCAAGGTTGGGGTGTGACAAGCTTGGTATCAGAGCATAAGGTTTAAGGTGTCCTAGGGTGTCTCGAAGTTGTGTATAGTAGAGTCCTGATGTTATGGATGAGCCCCGAGGGGTGAAGACATTCCCCCAACAACAACACCTCTTGATTCTACTACTCTCGCTCAGACTGCATTGAATCCTACTCCGACTGAGGATACAATGGTTCCTCCACCAATTAATATTCCAACTCCACCTCCATCCTCAACCATCGGTCCTAGTGTTTATGATGTGGACCTTATGGGAGCCATGCAAATGTTGACTCAGATAGTTTCCTCCCACGCCCATAGCTTGAATGTAACACCTACTTCTTCCAGTCACCAGGGTGATTCTGCTAGTTCTAGGGTGAACCGAATTCTTCAGTTGGAACCTCCGGTATTCAC
The DNA here is from genome assembly GCA_005239525.1 of Nicotiana knightiana. Classification (NCBI taxonomy): domain Eukaryota; kingdom Viridiplantae; phylum Streptophyta; class Magnoliopsida; order Solanales; family Solanaceae; genus Nicotiana; species Nicotiana knightiana. The sequence goes on along the minus strand of ML385436.1, from coordinate 126,126 downwards.
GAATACTAAGCCCGAGGAGGAGCCCCAAGACTTTATTGATGAGATGCACAAGACTCTTTGTGTGATACGTTTCAATGAGACAAAAGTAGTGGAGTTGGCCTCCAATCACCTAAAAGAGGTGGAATATTTATGGTTTGAGTTGTGGGAGGAGTCCCGTGAGGAGGGTAGACCTCCGGCAAAGTGGAGTGAGTTTGCGGATGCTTTTATTGATCATTTCTTGCCTGCCGATACTAAGTGGGTATCCTGAATTTTGTGGTTGCTATTGGTCGAATCAGTTTTGTGGTATCCTTATGTTGTTATGAAATTCAGGATAGAACCGGAACAACTTCATGAGCCGTTCTTTGTATCTACTCGTGTTTTGTGGCTGCATGGGTTTGTAGGGATTGTATTGTCACAGTTCATGATCGAGACATCACACCCAATCTCATTCAATTGGTGATGGTAGATTTTGATATGGTAATGGGAATGGATTGGCTTCACTCATATTTTGCCAAACTTGATTGTCGGACCAATACCGTGAGATTTGAGATTCTAGGTGAGCCAAGATGTTGTGCCGAAGGTTAGGTTTATTTCTTACCTTAAGTTCGCGAAGATAATCAACAAGGGATGTATCTACCATTAGGTCTCAATCACAAACACTGATGTTGAGGCACCGATACTTGAGTATGTGCCAGTTGTGAATGAATTTCCCAGGGTCTTTCTTTATGAGCTTCCTGGAATCCCCCAAGATAGGGAGATTTATTTCGGCATTGATGTTTGTATAATCACACAGCCTATATCTATTCCACCCTATAGAATAGCTCCGACAGAATTGAGAGAATTGAAAGAGCAATTAAAGGACTTGCTAGTGAAGGGTTTCATCAGACCGAGTGTGTCACCTTGGGGTACACTGGATTTTTTTTGTGAGGAAGAAGGATGGGTCATTGAGGATGTGCATCGACTATCGGCAGCTCAACAAGGTCACAAGAAAGAACAAGTACACGTTACCTAGGATAGATGACTTGTTTGACCAGTTGCGAGGTGCTAAGTGCGTCTCCAAGATTCATTTAAGATCGGGATACCAGCAACTGAAGATCATAGAGTAGGATATTTGGTGAAATTTTGCGGGGGAGAATGTAAGGCCATGTAAAATATTGCCAAGGAATTTAAGGTTTTATGGTGTCGAGGTAGGCTAATGTGTTGGAAGATTGTAGATAGTACGAACTTTTTGGGTTGTGCAATGCGTTGGGGAGTTAGTGGAAATTGTTTTTGCAGAACATGGCATTTCTGTGGTCCATCACGCGACCACAAAACTACTCAGCTGACCGCAGAGCCCTCTGTGGTCCCTCTGTGAAATCATGCATTTCAAAGATGGGTGAGAGCTAGCTAAAGAGAGAGGGTGAAATTCATTCACTTTAACACTCCACTCTTTAATCAAACTTTGGAAATTCAAGGGGAGAACTCACAAAATCTTTTATTAAGAGGTAAGGTTTCATCCCTAGCTCTCAATTTCGAAATTGGGATCAATATAGGTTGTGGGAAGTATGATTATTGAGAATGAGAGTAGTCATTGCGCATGCATATGCCGATGGGAGGTGGTATGTACGGTTGTTGAACTATTACAGGTAGATTCATGTTGTGATTAGCTGAGGAGAGAAGGGATTACCGTTGGAGAGCCTTGTAATTGATTTTGTATAGTACGTATTTGATGAAATTCCCAATAGACTTATATCATGAGAATCCTCCCAATTATAATTCAATTTTATCATTTTCCTATAGATTGAAATTGCTAGGAGTATCAGAACGTTGTAGTAATTATGAGGAAGGCTCAATTGAGGTATCTTTGCTAAACTCCTCTTGTAGAATCGAATTCCATGAATCCTTTGTAAGCCTGAAGCGTTCTTTGCCCAAGCTCCTTATTATTATGTTCCGAGATGTTTCCAACAATTGTAGATATCCCTAATGAACAATTCATCAAAAGTCTGTGTAATCAAAATTGTGTTCCAGTTGCTTCTATCATATTATGCCCCCTTCAGGAAAAATATTTCAAGCATGATTTATGTATCAACTCCTATTACTTAAGTTCTGTATACGGTCGATATCGGAGAGTCTGATATCGAGGCCTCTATGCCATGCCAAGCCTGATCTCGAGAGGCTTGAAGTAGAGTCTGAAGCTCGACATCGAAGTGCATATCTCGAGGAAGTATGTTGAAGGCCCATCACGGCCTACCTCAGAGCAGTCTATAATCGATGACCGTCATGGAAAGGCGCAAATTTTCGAAGAACACGTAGTTAGAGCTGATAAGGTCTACAAAGATAGTACAAGTCCGTACAAGACCGTTATACAGTTGTACCAATAGCATTTCTCTATCATAATTATACATGTACTATGTTGGGATTCACCCCTCCTATATAAAGGGGACCCCAATCATTCTTGTAAAATACAACATTTTTGGACTGCAATAGAACATTATCTCCTCTTTTCATGCTCAACACTGTCTCTCAGCTTTATTACTCCTTATTTAGTGTTCTTCATTTATTGCTATTATCCGACCCCGAGGCCCCCGATTCCAGTGAGCTCGAGGCCCTAGTCTTGTGACAACTTTGATTTGCTTATCTTGTTTTCCTTACTTACATTCATTACTTCTTGGTTATTAACAATTAGTGGAATAAATCACATATTTTTAGAACCACAAATCAAATATAATTATTAATACCATTTTCAAGGTAAACAGTTTGGCACCCACCGTGGAGAAAAAATAATAATGATTGTTTTGGTGCTATTTTTTTGAAAGCACAAGTTATTTTTCACTTTTTCTTGTCCAAAAATCTTTGATTTCAGGTCAAAAAAATGTCTAACTCAACAAATGCACATGGAAATAATGGTCTTGAACTCCATGGAGAAAAAAAATCTATAGCCTCAGTCGTCGATGTGCCACCGCAAAATCCTGGGGTAGAACTAGCATAAATCACCATCGATGTAGGCTCAAGCAATGCTTTGCATGTTGATATAGACACTTATACCAACGAAAGTCTGCGTGGAGGTGACCTGCATGAAGCGCAAAGAATGCAAGCTCGGGAAGAAAAAGAAGTTAGCCTACAGGTCATTTTTGAAATGTTACAAGCACAGCAAATGGCCATTGCTCAGTTATAGAGTCAACAAAAAACCCCGAGCACAGCGGGACCAGAAATAGCTCCTCGAGTGAGGAAGCACCAGAAAGATCGAGTAATAACTGGTCAGGAACAGACCCCACTATTATGAAAATGCTCAACGACCTCACCAAAAGGATTGAATCAGGAGAAAAGAAGATAGAGGCCAACGACAAAAAAGTAGAAACCTATAACTCGAGGGGCGATCAGATCCCGGGCGCACCTCTAATTTTGAAGGGGGTAGATTCGAAGAAGTTCGTGTAGAAACCATTTCCGTCGAGTGCGGCTCCGAAGCCCATTCCGAAGAAGTTCAAGATGCCCGATATCTCAAAGTACAACGGGACCACAAATCCTAATGAGCATATTACCACTTATACTTTTTGGTATAAAAGGGAATGACTTAAAAGACGACGACATCGATTCCGTTTTGTTGAAGAAGTTTGAAGAAACACTGTCCAAGGGGGCCATGATGTGGTATCATAACCTCCCCCCGAACTCAATAGATTCGTTTGCCATGTTGGCAGACTCTTTTGTGAAGGCACATGCTGGAGCGATTAAGGTCGCTACAAGGAAGTCCGATGTCTTCAAAATTAAACAAAGAGAGAACGAAATTCTAAGAAAGTTCGTATCCCGCTTTCTGATTGAGCGAATAGAATTACCACCAGTCTTCGATGACTGGGTGGTGCAAGCCTTCACTTAGGGCTTGAATGAATGAAGCTCGATAGCTTCGAAGCAGCTACAACAAAATTTGATCGAGTATCCCGCCGTGACTTGGGCGGATGTGCATAACAGGTATCAATCAAAGATCAGGGTCGAGGAAGACCAATTGGGAGCCCCCTCGGGCTCAGTATATCCAAGAAGGCTCTTAGAAAAAGAGTCAAGGAATATAGAAAGGGAGTCGAAACCGAACAAAGAAAGATACCAGCCATATGTCGAAGATCGAAGAAACACCCCGAGGCGAGATATAACTCGAAACAATCGAAGGTAGATCGAGGTCAGGGTTCTCGGGGACTAATGAGAAAAACTAGGTTCGACATGCACACGGGGTCGATAGAGGCACCTCGATTGTCAGAGTATAACTTTAACATCGATGCATCAGACGTCGTATCAGCAATAGGTAAGATCAGAGATACCAGGTGGCCGAAGCCAATACAGTCGGATCCTTCCCAAAGGAACCCCAACTTAATGTGCAAATACCATGACACTCACGGTCATAAGAACGAATATTGTAGACAGCTTTGGGAGGAGGTAGCCTGATTGATCAGCGAAGGGCACCTTCGAGAGTTCCTCAACGACCAAGCTAAGAATAACTTTCGAGAAAGAGAGGCGAACAGGAAAAACGAACAGGAGGAGCCGCGACATATCATTCATATGATCATTGGAGGAGTCGAAGTCCCATAGGGACCTGTGTTCAAACGGACAAAATTATCCATCACAAAGGAAAAGCAGACTCGGAGCTACGTACCCGAGGATGCTCTTACATTCTGCGAGGAAGACATCGAGGCCGTATATCAGCCTCATAACGATGCACTGGTAATTTCTTTTCTTTTAAATAAAGCTCAAATTAAATGTGTTCTCGTGGATCCAGGTAGCTCGACCAACATAATCAGGTCGAGGGTTGTGGAGCAGCTCGGGCTGCTCGACCAAATCATCCCCGCCTCTCGAGTCCTGAATGGATTCAACATGGCGAGTGAGACAACGAAGCGGGAAATCATCCTCCCAGTCAATGTGGTATGTACAATTCAAGATTCCATGTTTCACGTCATCGAAGGTGACATGAGATACAATGCCTTTCTTGGGAGGCCGTGGATTCATAGTATGAGGGTGGTTCCATCAACTCTTTATCAAATGATGAAGTTTCCAACAAAGGACGGTGTAAAGACGTTGTATGGAGAGAAACATGCAGTAAAGGAGATGTTCAGGTGCACAATATGGCACTAGTGTCGGCCCCTTCCACCTTGGAGAAGCCAAAAGACAAGGAAGTAGCCAAATAGAAACTACAGTCTATACCCTCGGTTGAGTCCGAGGGACAGGTGATCAGTGAGAAAGTAGTCGAGGACGACGAAGAAGACTTCCTCACTCCTCGAACCTTCGTTTCCCCCGAAGAGTCAGATGCAATGAAGTCAACAGTCGAAGAGCTCGAACAGGCCGTATTGGTCTAACATCTTCCACATCGAAAGGTATACCTGGGAACGGGATTAAACCCCAATCTAAGGAAAAAAACTCATTCAATTTCTTATCGATAACATTGATTGCTTCGCTTGGTCCCATTTAGACATGACAGGGATCCCACCAGAAATAACCACCCATCGACTAAGTGTCGACCCAGGTTCAAGCCGGTAAAGCAAAAAAGGAGGCCTCAGTCCGAGGTAAAGCATGCATTCATCAAGGACGAGGTAACAAAGCTTCTAAAAATAGGATTCATTAGGGAGGTGAAATACCCCGAGTGGTTAGCTAATATAGTAGTACTCTCCAAAAAAGGAAATAAATTAAGAATGTGTGTAGATTATAAAGATTTAAATAAAGCCTGCCCTAAAGATTAATTTCCATTACCCAACATCGATCGTTTGATCGACGCCACGGACGGACACGAGATCCTTACTTTTCTCGATGCCTATTCTCGGTACAATCAAATTCAAATGAACCCGGAGGACCAGGAGAAGACTTCGTTCATCACAAAGTATGACACATACTGTTATAATGTAATGCCCTTCGGGCTAAAAAATGAGAGAGCCACATATCAACGCCTAGTTAATAAGATGTTCGAACATCAAATAGGCAAGTCTATGGAATTTTACATTGATGACATGTTAGTTAAGTTCCTGCGCGCAAAGGACCATTTGACCCATTTGCAGGAAACATTCGATATCCTAAGGAGGTACAACATGAAGCTCAACCCCGAGAAGTCCGCCTTCAGAGTCGGATCGGGCAAATTTTTGGGCTTCATGGTATCGAACAGGGGGACCGATATCAACGCCGAAAAAATCAAGGCCATCGAGGAGATTACCATGGTGAATAGTGCGAAAGCAGTACAATGACTGACCGGGTGGATAACAGCCTTAGGCCGATTCATCTCGAGGTCATCATATCAGAGTCATCACTTCTTCTCCTTACTCAAGAAGAAAAACGACTTCGAGTGGACACTGGAATGCCAGCATGCCTTTGGAAGAATTAAAGCAGTATCTCTCGAGCCCACCTTTGCTCCATACCTGAAGGAGGACGAAATGCTATACTTATATTTGGTTGTGTCTGAGGTAACGATAAGTGGTGTGTTGGTTCGAGAAGAACAAGGTATGCAATTCCCTATCTATTACGTAAGTCAGACCCTAGGAGAGCTGAAACCAAGTATCCGCACTTAGAAAAACTAGCTCTTGCATTAGTAAGTGTATCCTCTTCGAAACATCTTGCATAAGCCCGAATTATCGGGACGATTGGCCAAATGGGCCATCGAACTCGAAGGGTATGATATCGAGTATCAAACCCGAACGACCATCAAGTCTCAAATTTTTCCGGACTTCGTGGCTGATTTTACGCCTGCCCTCGTGCCCGAGGTAGAGAAATAACTCTTGTTAAAAATGGGCACATCATCGGGGGTATGGACCCTTTTTACTGACGGAGCCTCGAACGTGAAAGTGTCCGGGCTCGGCATAGTTCTAAAACCACCTACGGGGGGCATAATTAGACAATCTATAAGAACTTCAAAATTGACTAACAATGAGGCGAGTATAAGGCCATGATTGCAGGTCTCGGACTAGCCAAAGGCCTAGGAGAAGAGGTCATCAAAGAAAAATGTGACTCTCTTCTGGTTGTAAACCAAGTAAATGGGAGCTTCGAGGTTCGAGAAGATAGGATGCAAAGATACTTAGACAAGCTTCAAGTGACATTGCATAGCTTCAAAGAGTGGACCCTGGTTCACATACCTCGAGAACAGAATAGCGAGGCCGATGCACTTGCAAATCTGGGATTGTCTGTCGAAGAAGATGACATACTCCCGGGGACTATTGTACAACTATCCAAATCGGTGATCGAAGAAGGCCATGCCGAAATCAACTCCACAAGTCTAACATGGGATTGGAGGAACAAGTATATTGACTACCTGAAACATGGGAAACTCCCCACAGATCCAAAAGAATCGAGAGCCCTTCGACCCAAAGCAGCTCGATTTTCACTCGACGAGAATGGAACACTATACAGAAGGATCTTCGACGAACCATTAGCAGTGTGCTTGGGACCGGGGGACACCGACTATTTTCTTCGATAAATCCACGAAGGCACCTGTGAAAACCACTCCGGTGCCGATTCTTTAGTTAAAAGGTAATCAGAGCAGGTTACTATTGGGATAGCATGGAAAAGGACCCCAAGGAATTCGTTTGAAGATGTGACAAATGCCAAAGATTTGCACCAATGATTCACCAACCCGGTGAACAACTACATTCAATCATATCCCCGTGGCCATTCATGAAATGGGGGATGGACATCGTCGTCCCCCTACCAACAACGCCAGGTAAAGCTAGATTTATTTTATTTATGACTGACTACTTCTCGAAATGGGTAGAAACACAGTCCTTCGAGAATATAAGAGAAAAATAAGTCATCAACTTCATATGGGATCACATCATATGCCTATTTGGGATCCCCTCCGAGATTACATGTGATAATGGGAAGTAGTGCATCGACAGCAAGGTGACGAAATTCCTCGAGGATCACAAAATCAAAAAGATCCTATCAACGCCTTACCACCCAAGTCCAAATGGTCAGGCCGAGTCCACAAACAAAACTATCATTCAAAACTTAAAGAAGAGGTTAGAGAATGCAAAGGGGAAATGGAGAGAAGTGTTGCCCGAGGTACTATGGGCGTATCGAACAACCTCGAAGTCAAGCATAGGGGAGAACACGTTCTCTCTGGTGCATGGGTTTGAGGCGCTGATACCAGTCAAGGTCGAAGAGCCAAGTGCCAAATTTCATCACGCCATCGAGAACTCAAACAACGAGGCCGTGAATACCGACCTCGAACTACTAGATGAAAATCGCGAGGTCGCACTGGTCCGAATGGCTGCTCAAAAACAAAGGATCTAAAGATACTACAACAGAAGAACAAACCTCCGATACTTCGGAGTCAGGGACTTAGTTCTAAGAAAAGTCACCCTCGACACTCGAAACCCAAACAAAGGGAAACTAGGCCCTAGCTGGGAAGGACCGTATCGCATCCTCGGAGTAGTAGGCAAAGGGTCCTACGAACTTGTCACCATGGAGGGCTAGCAACTACCAAGGTACTGGAACATATCAATGCTCAAACGCTATTATTCCTAAGGTATAACCTTCTCCCTTTTCGTTTATATTTCATACTAACTTGTTGCAGGTGTTCGATTGAGAGGAATCGAAGCACCCTTCAGCTTAAAGATCTTGGGTTTTAAAGCATGTGTTGCACTCTTTTTCCCTTAGATCGGGTTTTATCCCAAATGGGTTTTACCGGCAAGGTTTTTAACGAGACAACATCTATATGCTACCTAAGGAAAACTCATCAAGTATTCAAGGCTTCTTTTCAATCAACCTCGAATACTGGGGGGCATCATCCTTGGAGGTTACCTTTTCAAAGAAACCAAGTTATGCCAAAGAGGGCCTCGATAGGAGAATGTTGTGTCGGGCCAAACAGTCAAATGAACTGTGTTCGTGTAGAATAGTCGAGCCCCCAATGGCAAAAACATGTACGCATGTATCAAGTAATCGAAGAAGCATCCTTGTTCATCAAAACACTTTATGCCTCAGACAAGTTTACTATTCTTGCATGAAAAGGCTCAAGGGCCAAATACTCCCGAACACTCGAGGACTGTCATCGACAGTCAACTTATCGAGCCATCAAGGACTAGAGCTCATAAGACCTCAATGAGGAAACATTGAATCTATAAGACCTCAATGAGGCAATCAAATTTATAAGACCTCAACGAGGCGTACTCAAACTTATAAGACCTTAAAAAGGCATAACCCTGATATTTAAGGCCAAGGCTATATATTCGAACTTGTAAGACCCCTAAAAAGGCATACCCTCGATATAGAGGTCGAGGTCATATCACCCGAGGACTAAAAGATATGGCCTAATATAAAGACTACGGTCATATGAAAAGGCTACGGCCGAAGTAATGCGGCTCGGAGACATCCGACTTCCGCCACAAAATCTAAAGGTCTTCAAACACTTCGAAAGAAACCGGTTAATCAGGATACCCTTGGCATAAGCAAAGGAGCTTCGATAATATCAGCTCCTAACAATGAATATGCTTCGAAAAAATCAGCCTTCAGTATAAAGGCTTCGAAAAATCAGCCTTCGAGAGAACCCCACGAGGTATTCAATTATCGTCACATATCGACTTATAATCGAGGTTCCTATTTGAGCCGTCGAAGAGTCGGACGAACACAAAACATGCCAAGGCATAACAAAACTTTAAAAGTCTTTAGCCAGAATGTGGGAAAATATAGCCATATTATAGGTCGAATTGACCCAATCTAAAAAGAGTCTAAGGGCCGATATGTAAGAGCCTAAGGGCCAACCTAAAGAGCCTAAGGGCTAATTTAAAAAGCCTAAGGGCCGATCTAAAGATCCTAAGGGCCAAATTGAAAATAGCCTAAGGGACAAATTTAAAATAGCCTAAGGGCCAAAATGAAAAAAGCCTAAGGGCCAATGTTTTAAAACCTAAGGGTCGATACCTAAATGACCTAAAGGCTAATGCACACTATGCTCGAGACCCCACCTAAGTTCGGACTCGAAAGTCCCGAGCTAAAGCTCAGCTCGAAGATCGGACCTTAGATGGTCACTTATTATCGATTGTTCATCAAGCACAAAAAACCTAAGGGTTTTATATTCTAAGTCCAACACATCAGACTAATCATCGGCAAGCATCAAATTTCATCACAAAGCAAAGACAAAGACAAGATGGAAATTTAGACGAAGAAAAATTAAAGGATTCCTTTCATATCAAAATAATGTTCACAAAAGAATATTTACAAAGCTCCTACACGGAGCCCTTGCACAAAAAATATGTAAAACAAAAGAAGCCTAATCTACCACCGGGGTCACTTGATCGGACGAATTTCCCTCAGGAGTTGTGCCCTCGATGGCTTGGCCCTCGGCCCCCTGGTCATCGATGGTCTCTTCCCCCTCGAGGACTTTGTATTCATCTTCGTCATTTTCCGAGTCACTAGCTGAATCCTCATTAGGAGTGAGCAAGGCTGTCGATTCTTCTTCTAAGGCTTTTACTTTCTCGATCTCGACAGAAAGATCGAAATCCTTCGCATGCACCTCCTCGAGAGCCTGCCTTCGAGACTCCAATCGATCATGTTCAAAGGCATGAGATAGCTTAAGCTCGGCCTCAGCATACACCTTCCAAGCCCGAGCATTTGCAGCTACAGCGTCATCTTGATTTGAGGCTATGAGTTCATCAATCTCGGACTTAATCTTAGATAAATCAGTAGCTGACTCAGCATGAATATCCTTGTATTTGTGGCTATCTCCCTTCGCATCCTAAAGTTGATACTCAGCTGAGGTCAATTTCTCTCGGAGAGTATCTTTCTCGGAGGCTACCTCATCCATGCGGTTCTTCAGCCCGAGGTCCTCAGCATTTTTGACCTCAAGCTCCTCTTGGAGTTGCCCCACTAGGTCATCCTTCTGCTTGAGCTGCAAGAATCAAGTTAAGGCATTAAGTGCTAAAGTTGAATAAGCATAAAAGTAGGCCTACGAAGGCTGTATTACCTACTCATCAAGATCGGCCCGTTCTCAAGTCATCTTCTCCAAATGTGCTCGAAGGTCATTCAGTTCCCCCTCCTTTTTGGTGTAAAGGGCTTTGAGCTCATATGACTCCGACGTGAGCCTCCTATACTCTTCTTCGCAGTGGGCCAACTCAGTTTGTGACTTGGAAAAAGCCTGGCCGCAGAGCATCAAGGTCTAAGAACATTAAGGAAAAAAGTCAAAAAATCAAGAATCAAAACTCAAAATAAAGTTGTTAAGTCAAGAGGTTACCTATTTTCGAAGCTTCTCGGCTTCTTCAAAATGAACGAGGCGTTGAGGTCGGGGATTTCTTCAACCTCGGAAAATATCCTTCAAACATATCATTCTCTCCGTGTGACACCCCCACGCCGGGAGTCTCCATGTTTTGGGTATCCAGTAGTTGCCCTGGAGAGAATGACGGGCTCGGCAGAGAATCATCTACATTAATGACCCCGAACCGGCCAATCGGGGCCTTCTCTCGCCTTCGGGGAGCTTCAGAGCTAGGTTCCCCAAGTTCATCAACCAAACTCCCTTCAGCTCGAGGAATATTTTGGTTGTTGGTCGGTTCAAGGACTTCGTTTGACCCACCCTCGAGAATCTCTTCAGCTCGAGGTGGGGCCGCATCGGCAACATCTGGTTCTACAGCCTTCGGCTCGATAACCGTCGGCTCAGCATGCTTCGAAGGGAAAGTGCTTCCTCTTCCCCTAAGTACTAGCGGGCAGTCATCATTCTCTTCGTCCTCAACACGAAGGCTCTCAGCCACTTCCGGAGCTAAGGCCGCCGAATCGGCTTTAGGCTTTTGAACTTTGGCCTTTTTAGGCTTCGAGGACTCAACTTGTGACTTTTTCTTTATTTTCTTCTCCTTAGCAGGCTTTGGAGTGTCTACTTCCCTAGGCGGGGGCTCCCTCATCAAAACGGCCTCTCCAAGGCCTACATAAGTACAAAGGTTCGAAATACTATCGCGAGATATTTTTTCTAAGGAATTCAAATATGTCGGAAATAAAACTCACCGTGGTTTTTGGCCTCCCATCGGGTTTTGTCCAAATCACGCCACACGCGCTTAACGTAGGGACAGGTCGAATCTAGTTGTCGAACCCATCACGGGAGATCCTTGACCGTGCCAGGGTACCACTCGACAACTGCATCATCGAAGGGAGTTAGTTCAAAGGGAAGGAAAAATATCTGATTATTGAAACATTTTTACTTACGATTCATATTCCATTCCTTGGGGAATGGCATCTTCTCAGCAGGGATCAGGTCCGAGGTCCTAACTTGGAAAAAGCATCTCATACACCCTCGGTCCTTGTCCTCGTCGATGCTAGCAAAGAAGGACTTCGAAGATCAACGTTGCAGCTTAATCAGGCCACCTCGATAAAGTCGGGGGCTATACAGTCTAATCAGATGATCGAGGGTAAAAGGCATTCCCTCGACCATGTTTGAAAAATACCTAATTAGGTAAACGATTTTCCAGAATGATGGATAGATTTGGCCAAGCGTCACCCGATATTGTCTGCAGAAATCAAGGATCACTGGGTCTATCGGTAGCGAAGATGGCTCTATCGGACCTAAGATGAAAGGATATATGTACACACTAAGGAAACCGTCTTTGTGTATGGTTATGTCTTCCTCAAGTGAAGGAATATCCACTTGTACCGACTCCCCCCAACGACAGTCGACCTTCACTTTCTCAGTTTCAGTTGTCAAGCTGATATATCGAGCATAGGTTTACAACGTGCCGCTATCGAAGAAGGTCTTTCAACCTTGAAATCAGAGGATGTTTCACAAGGTCCGAGGGTGCACTCCTCAACGAGGAGGTACTACTGCTTTGCTCTTCGACGAGCGTGATGAAGAAGGGGATTTCTCCTTTTGGGGAACAGTCTTAGAAGTCTTTGCCATTTTTGCTATAAAATTTTCAGAAGAAGAGGAATAAATTGGTTGAGAGATGAACACAGAAAAGAAGCAAGTGTATAAAAGTATTTGTCATGACCCAAACCGATGGACCGCGATGGACACCTGGTACCTTACTCAACCGAGTACCAACGTAACGTATATTTCTTATTACATCATCATATACACATCATATACACGTGACATACGGGCCTAATAGGCCAACATGATCATTTATAAACTCAAAACATAGGCCGACAAGGCCGTACAATCTTTCACGTACACGACATATGTCTACAAGCCTCTAAGAGTACATAAATGTCATACAGGTCGGGACAAGGCCCCGCCATGCTAATCAGTACATGTCCTAATCTTAATGACCACATAAGCAACTCCGGAGCAAATGGAGCGCACCAACACCTTCCGATGAGCTGATAGTCTACTTGGAGGACTCTCGACTTGTCTATCAGGACCTGCGAGCATGAAACATAGCGTCCCCAGATAAAAGGGATGTCAGTACGAATAATGTACCGAGTATGTAAGGCACATAATATACATAAGAGACATGGAAGAAATATAGAGTACATGACTCAACTTGTAAGCCTGAATAGCTTTGTAAATCATAAATTACTTTTAGCGTCATGTATATGCATATGAATTTCATGTCGTGCATAGGTACATGTTTCATAACTTCATCAGCTTCTGAGGGCATCCCATCATATATCTGCCACTGTGGGCAAAATCATCATCGTATACCAGCTGATCAGGTGGTGGTGCGTATATAACGCCATAACCTTTCTCATATCCCATATACATATATATACATACATATATACGCATATATAACGTCGTTTAAATATACATACATATATACACGTATATAACACTGTTTGAACCATATTTCAGCCACTGTGGGCAACATCATCATCATATACCAGCTGATCAGGTGGTGGTGCGTATATAACGCCGTAACCTTTTCCCATATCCCATATACATATATTTACATATATACGCGTATATAACGCCATCTGGTCATGGGTCAATGTGCATATGTAAATGCATGAAATGCATATGAAATACGTCAATAAAATCTCTCGGTATGTCATAAGGCCATTCTGCCTCTTATTAATATCATGAAATAAACTTTACCAACATACGTATTTTCAAGGCACATGAACAGAAGATAATAATAATTCACATCGAGAATCAAGAATATAGACACCCCTAGTATTTCTATGAATAGAGTAATTTATGGAAATCATGAGTTTGCTCGTTTCTTCCGTATAATTTGGATCATACCAAAAGAAAGAAGGAATAGCCTTAACATACCTGGAGTAAGAAAATATCCGAATGATATTCTTGGAAAAGGTTGCACCGTACTGCTTTAGAACTGCAAAATTTTACGTTGCTAACAATTCTCGTTTTTGTTGAAAGCCTTAAGAATGGCTAACGTTCTATGGCTTCTTAACTCTCAATTCATGATTAATGTTTCTGATATTGAGAATGACAGATTGTAGGGATGAGGATGGATAATTATCTTGATTTTAGTAATGTGTATATAAGACATAGCTTCTTAACTTATCAATTCACATTTTTGTTGTAGGAATCATGTTGCTTACTGCTTTTGTGGGAATTATAGGAAATTTAAATGAATTTTGCAAGAAGTCACATACAACTTTGTAAAATTTGCGTCAGATTTGCTTTGAAATGTTAGAAGGGGAAAATGTGGTCTTTTTGTTCAAATTCTAGAATAAAGGTGTCCTGATATCCTTATATCATGTTGCCACCTAATCTAATGTGACCATGAGTCATTGATTTGTTAGTGGCTTGCTGCCACATGGGGTGGGGTGATTTTTTTTTAATTGTTATCCACTTATTAGATAATTAGGTAATATCCAATTATCCGATAATTAAACATTTACCCACATAATTAAGAATTACCTCAAATTACTTAAAATTTTATTTATTGTAATACACTTTATACATCCCACTATCATGGTCATATAGTACCTTGTATGGTACTAGTCCACAAATATCGAATATTATTGTTCGGCCCATGTTTTATCCCAACATGTCAGACTTGGACGAAAATTCATTTTCCTTGACTTGCTTCCCCTCTCACCTTCACGAATTTACTCATCACTTGCTTGAAATAGCATAATCCTTATAATCTCCAAATAATATTTTTCTTGGACTGATGTCAATTACCTTACGAAAAATTCAATGTACAATACCACAGGGTGCAACATCGTCGCAACTTAACAATGCGAAGCGTAACATCACCGTAATGTAATACTGCAAGGCATAACATCATCAGAATATAATACTGCAGGGCATAACATTGACGTAATATTGCGGGGCGTAACAATATTGATCAAGGTCTGAAGATGTTGTGAAAAGTAAAATTTTAAAGAGTGAAGGATTGGAGTATTTATAGGGGTCAGTATGCGTGTTGGAGAAAACAAAAGGACGACCAACCGTCGTTATCTATTTATGGCTTTTTGAGAACCGTGCAAGCGTGGCCTTTGCATCCTTTCTATCACATCAATCACTGACCTCACGTAACTGATGTCATGATGGGGACATCAAAGAGTCAAAGAATTCAAATCGTTTCTTATCATTTCACACTAAGAAACGCGGGGGCTATCTGTATACGATCGATATCGGAGAGTCCGATATCGACGCCTCTATGTCATGCCAAACCCGATCTCGAGAGGCTCGAAGTAGAGTCTGAAACTCGACCTCGAAGTGCATATCTCAAGGAAGTATGTCGAAGGCCCATCACGCCCTACCTCGGAGCAGTCTATAATCGATGACCGTTATGGAAAGGAGAGAATTTCCCAAAAACACGTGGTTAGAGCTGATAAAGTCAGCAAAGATAGTAGAAGTCTGTAAATCAAATGTAATTGTTAATACCATTTTCAAGGTAAGCAAGTTCATGTTTGAATTGCAAATTATTATGCTCAATTTTGAAAAGAAAATTCAATATGTTTAAGACTCTTATTACTCATATATTTAATGCTTGATTTCAAAATGCTCTTTATGTTGATAACCTATGGTGATCCTTGAAAGTGAAAGAATGAGAGCATGAAGTATAAAATGCGACCATCGTGCCAATAGTGCCAATAATAATGATTTACATTTGTGACCAAGAGTGCCAATGAAATGATTGAAAGCGTGAAAGGTTATGAAATGAATTGTAACTCTTTTATATGATACATATATTTGGGAGGATTGTTAGGTCACCGAGAAAGGGTGGGTTAAAATAATCTTAAACCCGAAACTACACGTGCTGGTGTAGGAGTGATTGAGGGATTAATTCCCGTGTTGATGTGTAGAGTTTATTCCCCTTAATTGGGATGAGATGATAGCTAGCAAAGGACCATGTCGACCCACACGGCATTGTGGTGAGACAGCTTAGACGATCGGGTGGTGTTCGGACACCATGTCGTGCACATGGTGGTGGTGTTGTGTTTCTATGTCCACTTGCACACACTGGGGTGAGACGGCTTAGCCGACCAGGCAGAGGTCAGACTCCATGCCATATGTATGATGGTATGTCGGTACTAAAGATCTCCCAACATAAAACATTAATATGTACTTGAAGAATTACCTTGCTCTTAACTTGACATTTTAATATTATTTTCGCTTCTCATTGAGTTCGTGTTTCTCTCCTTTATGTTTGACTCTATTCCATGAGAGATCATTTAGCTTTACATACTAGTACTATTTATATGGGATTAGGTTATCCCCCTCCCACCTTCCTATTACCCAAGGCTAGCTTACATGTCCTCTACCCCCAGGTTAGACTCTCCTATTTTGGCACCTCCTTTACTCCCACCTTTCACCCCAGATTGGGTACCCAAGGTAGTAAACTCGTTCCCTGTTTTCATAAGCAATTTTTGCGGCAACTTTGTTCCCATCCTTGCATTTTCACCCTTACTAACTCTTTTGTTGGCAGTGACTTTACCTCTTACTTGACTTACATCTTGTTTGTCCTTTCCAGAAGGTTGTTGCCCCTTCTTGTTGTGTTAATTTTATCCATGGCCCTTGATTGTCCCTTTTGTTGATACTATCAGTTTGGTGCTAATTGTGCTTCCCCATTGGTTGTATCAGTCCCTCCTTTTGGTCTTCTTTCTCATTTTCTGCTTTTTCCTTTTCTTCTTTTATGAATTTCCTACATTCCTTCATCTCATGTCCCAAGTTCTTACATTTCTCGTAAAATGTGGGCTTCCATTCATAACACACATCTTGTTTAATGATTCTCCCTCATTCATCCTCAAACATAATAGAAGTTGGATAATTTTGATGCAAGTTTATCCGACTAGCATCATGGAAAATGTCAATCGTTCTTTTTGCGATGTAGCTCTATCAGCATTCAATAGTTTTCCCACTAAACATGCCAATTTAAGTAGTGCATATTATCCGGAGGCGAAGTTACGTTCCTTCAAGGGTCGCCGGAAAATTATACTCCGTATAAGGTAAAATATTACTTGTTATTGATTAAAAATGGACTTTAAACACCCTTATATAGCCCAATGGCAAAGATTTGAACACCCTTATTGAATTTCCTGGTTTCACCACTGACATTGTCCCCACACTTTTCCCTATAGATGTAACTAATGTTGCAAAGTTATTTTGCGAAAACATACATATTAGAAGAGAGATTACTTAGAATTTCATTAAAATGCAACAATCGAAAGCGAAGTATATATACAAGAAGAAGATGAATATCATTATATATTTTTTTTACAGGATGAACTCAATGCAGCTTAATTCTCTTTCTAAAGATTAAAAGCAATCGATAACACGGCAGCCAGCACAAACCAACCTAAAAAGAAATATCCCACCAATCTTGTTGGTTCCACATCCTCTGGTTCCTGCAATCGTTTTTATATTACAACCACAAATTAAAATGTAAACAGAAAATATTCATTCACCATTAAGGGAAGGATGTAGTCAAGTGTGTTCGTGTCTACATGTACGCATTAAGAGTATGGAAGTATTGAAGAACTAAGTTATGAAAGTTATTATTCGAATTTTAGGCCAACTTTTTCCTTAACAGAATTCACACATGGTCACTATTACTGCTTATTACTCACGGAAATATATATAATAGTCAAGTCGTTCGCCTATCTTTCTGATCTCCTTTCTATGTATTTAGAAGTTTTTTTGGCTTTGAATAGGATAAGGAGAGGGTGAAACAGTATTCCTACCATTCTTATGTCACATTATTTTTAGTAGGCCGGTTAAAATGAATAACATACTTTTGTATTTGAAAATACATTTTTTTAGATTTTCATGTTACTCTTAATGAGAATATTTTTATATTCACACAAATATTATTGAATATTAAAATAGAAAATTTTACATAAAAATAATTGGGCTCCATATTTTTCAATTTTATAGCCCACATTTCAATTTACAACTAACTAGCCCAAAAATAATATGTTAAGATTCAACATCCAACTCCAACAGGTTCTCGAAATTACTACATTTTTAAAAAAAGATTGCTCAAGCTTTTAAGTTAATTTTCGAATCAGTCATTTGGATGGTGAAAATTAGATTTTTAACAAGCTTAAATATGTGGGTTTAAATTTCAAATTTTATTTTGTGAGAAATTTGGAGTGTGTATTATTTAGACTTGTTAGAAATAGTATAAGGTGGTTGTATATAAAATTTGAAGTCATTTAATGGAGATTTGGACTGGTTTTGAACAAGAATTGCAACTGAAAATCGTGGAAGAAGTTCGTCTACACACGTTTGTATAAAAGTGTATAATAATGTATAAGATGTGTTTATAAACTCATATACACTATTATACAAGATTATACATAATTATACAAAAAACTGACTTCGTCTTCTTCCTTGTGTCTTTTCTGAAGTTTAACTCAAATCTACTCCAAATCACTTCAAATTTAAATTATGAACTCCTTTTGATATTTTCAATCAATGGAACAACACACAATCCAAACAACTAATAAACTCAAAAAATCCTATTTTCGAAAGCAAAGCTTTGAGTGGCCTTCAATGGTGGACTTCTACTATTCAATTTTCTTACATTGCAACTAGGTGACACCGGGGGGGAGGGGAGGAGGAAGTAGAAAATACACGGTCCTTGAAGCATATGTAGAAAATGTGAGAAGAAGAGAGTAAAAACAATGATTGTGAGAACACAGATTTAACTCCATACATTGTAGAAGTAATGGTTCTGACAGATTTTGAATTTGATAGTGCTTTCAAAATATGTACAATATGGACTAGGTCGGATAAAACTTAAAAACATGAGTCATTTTTTGTTATGATGTGAAGTCATATGTATTTTCTTGTAGTTCTTTCTATTAAAATTATAAAAATTAAAAGTCTCTTAATTACATAAATGTAATAAGATCAAAAATTTTAAAAGTATTCATTTTTTCCTATACTCCTCACCAAACGAAACTATGTCGCATAAAGTCAAATTGATGAAGTAATTCAATACAGAACAAGAGAGTCTTTCATGTAGGGATATATCTTTTAATTAATAAAATAAATATTTTTCAAAGATGTTTATATTAGCCAATTTTACCAATTAGAGGAGTAGTGTGTTTGTAACAAAATTTAAATTAAATTTTGAATTATATGTCCAACATCCATAAAAACAAGTAATTATTACCTGAGGAGGAGGAGTTCCTGTAGACATTGGAGTTTTATCAACCTCAAATGGCCACTTGTACTTATCTGGTGCCTCACTCCTTACCAAGCTCCAATCATACAGCCTTCGCTCCTCTGGTGTTGACAAAATTGAATATGATTCCTATGCAAAAAACAAAAAAAAAAAAAAAAAATTAAAGGGAAAACAAAAAAAAAAAGGGAATAGCTGCTATAAAAATAATAATCGAAAAAATATATAAAATTGATATATTTTTATATATATACATTATGTCTGTTATATATAAAAATTATATAAATTTTATACACTTTTTCAGTTTCTGGCACGAGCTAAAAGTGATAATAATACCCCCTTCTGAAACGTTTCTCGAAAGGAAATAAATTACAACAAATAAATACTTTTAGGAGCTCAAGCTTCTTGTTAAGATCCTCTTCTTCCAATCCCTCATTCATAACATCTTCAACCTTCTTCTTGTACGCAACTGGTACCTATATTGTAGGCAATAGAAGTCAAATACTAAGGAAAAAACATCAAAACATTGGACAATATAATTTGTTCTTTTTCTTTATGATTATTTTGTTTTAAAGGGGGTTTGGGTAGAAAGAGATTGTGTGGACCTCATTGTATGAACATTTTCTTGGAAGTCCAAGTCTGTCATAGTGATCTATATCTGTTATTGCTGCATTCTAAAAATGAAATTTATTAGTCAAATGATACATTCATATTGAAAAAGAAAAAGAGTTTAACTTTTATATACACACTAAAAAATTTAGACATTGGATCATCTAAAAAATAATTACAAGTAGCACCAGGGGCCGAGACTCTGTGATCGATCCGAAGAACCACTCCCAGATACGATTCTGCTCCCCCTTCGTACTACCATGAGATTCTTACCCGGCTTTCTTTCGGCTTAAGAAGGCTGCGGTGAGAATGAGAATCACTTCGGAACTCTAGGGGAATGGGCGTTTTAGGGCGGGATCTAAAAGCTCTCCAACGTGTTGCGGAGCCTTCGGCCGTGAGAGGGTGGATGTAATTCAGCTCGAACGAAGTGAGAGGGGTAATAGACTANAACTTCTATGAATATACACTAGGTTGCACAAAAAAGTCGTTTTTGGATCAATCCAAAGCCCCAAAAGGTTTTTAGAAGGTTAAAAGGTCCGTTGAGCGCCTCAAAGCTATGTCATAATAGATCCGAACACTTGCCCCGGATCGACTAACGCTTGTGTTTAATATTCTTAAGAATAGACAAGTTAATACAATGAAAGGCGCTTTACGTCATAGGTATACATCACTTAAATCGAAAAGCTTAACAATGATGGCTCCTCCATTGGTAACCCTAGGGTAGGAGGAGCAAAGGGAGTTATTAGGAACGACTCCGGAAAATGGATTTTAGGTTATATGAGGGGGTTATCCATCTATAACTAACAATCTAGCTGAGTTACTAGCAATGCTAGAATGGGTTAAGCTGGCAAAGGCGCGTAATTTAACCCCTCTTGTGGTCAACACTGACTCAAAAGAGACTATTCAACACCACTAGTATTTTGGAAGTTCCTCCGATATTTTCCAATGAAACACTTTGGACAGAAATCCTAGGAACTACGTACTTTTGTTAGAAAAACTCTGGTCTGTAATATAATAACTAATACCATCGCAAACAATTCTGTCCAACCGGACAGCTCCAATGTGGCGTCGCCCATGTAATTATCTTTGTTAATTAAGTATCTGATTGACCAAAAAAAAAAAAAGGAAATAAATAATTAGAACAGTAGTAAAAAGAGCACCTATGCCAAGAAGAGCTTTTTCAACATTAAGAGCTGAGATTATAGAAGGTGGTCCAGGTGGAAGTTCAACAGATGAGATTTCATTAGTTGTTGCTGTAGCGGTTTCAGTGGATGCATCGCTGCTGCCGGAGTTTTGAACAAGAAGCAATTTTCTAATCCGTTTGGTGGAATTACCAAAATAAGGAATAGAGGTAATTACAGGTATATTGTTACTAGAATGATTTGTAATTGTTGGAGATGATAGGAAATTTTGGCTGGAAATGTAGGGAGTTGCAGCCATATCTTCTTGTTACTCTGTTGCATGTTTCTTTTTCCTTCTTCACATTCTGTTATCAATTCAGATAAAGGATTGGCAATTCAGCGCCAATCATTTTCTTGTCGTTATATGGTAAATAACAGATAAATGTTGACTAACGCTGTAGTATACTGGTGATAATTCCTGCCTCTTACGCCAGCAGGTGTGGGCATTCGTGCAATTCGAATTGAATACGAAAATTTCGATTTGATTTTTCGATTTTCAGATTGAAGAAATGACAATTCAAATCCAATCCAATAATCTCGGACCGGATCGGAGTTTTTAAGTTTGAATTCGTATTAATCGGTTTGAATTTTTTGGATTTTCGATTTTGAGCTTATAAGTGGAGATCTTTCTTCTTTCTAAGATAATGAACATCGATCCAAATGAAGTATTCATATTAAATTGCCTAAAAAGTTTTTTATTTTCACGGCAATCATCCAAATAAAGTATTTAAATAATGAAATCATCGTCTCAAGAAAATGCAACAAAGACACTATAAGACCGATAAAAAGTAGAAATGGTAAAACCGTGTCCAAATAAAAAGTATTTTGATAGTAACTTAGTAATTAATATTGAATATATGAGATTATGTCTAATGGTTAGGATATTGGACTTGTTACTATTGACATATGAATAATGGACTAAATATAACATATAAATATTTCAGATATCCAAAAATCTGAAGTACCAAATCCAATATCTAATCCGAAATCCAAAATTTTAAAAGTTAAATCCGAAATTCAATCCATAATCCAAAAATTCAAACCCAAAATTTAAAAATTTTGGATTTCGAGTTTGCCCAAACTATTCTCACCCCTACATGTTGGTGACCTGGGTTTGATCCCAGGCAAATGGCTCTTACAAATTCTTTTTTCTATTTTTTCTATCGAGTCGTTATTTGTCTCCTTTTGTGTGGGTAGATCACATCGCTGCAATATTTCAAGTGAAAGCAATAGTAGAATATCTAAGTGATGTGTCGTAGAATTTCGGCACTTTTGATATTAATTACATAGACTTTCGCTCGTCTTTTAAAGCATTTTCAGTTATTTTTTATGTAGTTTTGGTATTTTGCAGTATACCAGACTTGAAGAAAGAAGAACACGAAAAATATGACAAAAACTCATAGAAGGGCGGAAATGCAGCAGGTTTGCAACCGCAAAAGTGATGTGCGGGGCCCTAAACCAACCGCAGACGGAAGCAGCGGTTCCAATTTCTGAGAGAGGAATATGTGGTCTATTATGCGATCGCATATCACTTATGCGGACTGCACAACGACCGCATAAGTGCAAGAAAGGATTTTGTGAAATCAATTTTGCAGCATAGTCTGCGATAGTATAATTAACACGCGGACCGCACAATTATGCGATGATCAACTGGGCAACTACGAGTGAAACTATGCGGTGGATTTGCAATTATGCGGACCACAAAACGGATCTGCGACCCATTCTGCTGTCGCAGATGTGATCTGCATGGGCACTTTTATCAAAATTTGACCCTGACTTTTAGCGCATTATAAATAGATTAACTAGGGTTTTTGTGGGACATCTTGTCTGGAAAAGAGGCTACATTGAAAGCATTGAGTACACTATTATTTTGGAAGCTTTTCAAAAGAGAATCTTGGATCTTTGTAAGCTTTATGACTTTATTTATTGCTTTGTTCTTGGATTCTAGTATGAGTAGCTAGTTTTAAATACTAAGATTTTGGACCCTAAATGGGTGTAATGTTAATGGCTATTTACCATTGAATATATATATAATGGTTGGTTGATATTTATTCATTTCCCATGCTCCATTTAATGTTGGTGGTTGCAAACATTGACTAATGCCATTTCACTATATCTTTACTTGGAAAAGTTGGTTAGGGTTTGGTAAAATTGAATAGCAAAAACTCAAGGCTTTAAACCTTGTTTAATAGAATCGCTTCTGAATAAGTAGGTTCTATTTGGCATAAATTGGTTATTCTTAATTGCAACTCTTTTATATTTGGGAAAATCATAAAGAGAAAATACTACCTAATTGTTGGGAAATATTGGGTAGTCATTTAGGAACCATTTGCATATCAAAGGACCTTCCATTAGAAATATATCATATTAACACTGATAGCATTACATTACATTATATTGATGGGTACAGAACTTTAGTTTCCTTAATCAAATTAATTACATTCTCACAACACAATAGTTTTCTTTATTACAGATAATTACAACACTCTCTTTTAAGCTAATGGGGTAGGATTACGACTTAAGTCAAGTTTCACACTATTCAAGTAACATTTTCACACCTATTACCTGTGGGATTCGATCACAACCTAGTTGGTTTATTATATTTGACATCGACTGCCTTACACTATTTATTTAGGTATAGTTTTAGCGTATCAAATTTTGGCATCGTTGCCGGGGAATACGATTTTGAAATTACTATTTAGTGTGTGCTTTACTTTACGTCTCCTTCTATTCCATCACACTTTGCTTGCTTTTCTTGGTGTCACTAGGTAAACATGGGCGAGCCAGAAGAAAAAAACATCTTTGCGGATATAGATGAGTATATTGAGGATACAAATGCCCTTTTTCCTCCAAGAGTTGATGTTTCCACCTTCAAGGTGGAACACAGTCTAATCCTAATGCTCAAAGCATAGGGGTTTTTCAGAAATTCCACCGATGATGAACCGACATAACATCTCAGAAACTTCTTGGGTGTGTTGCGATGCACAAGCAGAATCACGTTTCAGATGATGCCCTAAGGCTGAGGGTGTTCAAGTACTCACTAACCGGAGAGGTAACGGAATGGATCCAAAATCTACCACCTCCTTTCATACTTGGCCCGAACTCGTACGAGCTTTCCTAGCTAAATGGTTCCCACAAAGCAAGAAGTCTAGCTCTGGGATAAAATTTTCTTCTTCAAGAAACTACCGGGAGAGCATTTACATGAGGCATGGAATCGATTCAAGTTATATCTAGTGAGGTCGTCGAATCATGCTTTTTCGGACAACATCTTGTCGGAGAAGTTTTACATGGTTTGGATCCTATGAATCAATCCATAGCCAAAAATGCAGCTGATGGATCCTTTATGGATAAAACATTTGCAAGGGTCACACAAATTCTTGACAAGATGGCAGAACATAACCAAGCTCGGCACTCGGAAGACACGGCGGGTGGAATTGCATATGGTACTTCTTTCTTGACCAACATGATTAAGGAGAACCATGAATGAGATCAAGTAATTGCCGGGCTTGCTACCAACATCAATGTGTTGACTAATATGTTCACTGAAAGCCAAACAAAAAAGGTGAATGTTGTGGAAGATGTGAAACCTTTGTCAAATGAGGATTACGAGGAAGCAAATTATGTCAACAACTCTCAAGGTGGTTACCAAAGACAACCCTACCAAGGTTCAGGACAACAAAACCAATGGAGGTCTAACCCGCAAGTGCAAGGCCATCAAAAGTTGTGAAATGATCAAGGTAGTTCAAATCAAGGTAATTGGAGTAACAACAACAACAACAGCTATTCAAATCGAAGTTCAAACCCCTATGTTCCACCAAAGGGGCAATTCTAACTCTTCGCATTGGAAGAAAAGTTCTTCAAGTGAGTCCAAATTGGAGAACATGCTTGAAAGAGTATTGCAAAATCATGAAAGATCCAACACTTCAATGAAGAACATGACCGATCTTGTGAGTTCTCACACCGCATCTATACAAAAGTTAGAAATGCAAATGAGAGATTTATCATGAGAGAAAAATCTGAAGCAAAAGGGCACACTCCCAAGTGACACAATAGCAAACCCAAAAGGTAATGGGAGTTGTCCGACTTCTCATTGTATGGCAATCACTACTCGAAGTGGGAAAATACTTCAAGGAGAGAATGAACAAGTGGCCGAAGTGGAAGATCCTGAACAATAGGTTGAGGCACAAGTTGAGGTGCCAATTGTTGTTGAAGCTGAAAGACTCCCAAAGGAGATGAAAATTCAAGAAGTGAATTGTGAAGAGGTTAAGGAAAAGGTAAAAGAGACACCAAAAGATCTAGCACCAATTCCTAGAACTCCCCCTCCTTTCCCTCAAAGACTTGCTAGGAGGTTTGATGATAGCAAACTCGAGAAATTCTACGACATTCTCAAGCAATTATCGGTGAACATTCCATTTGTGGAAGCATTTCAAGAGATGCCTAGTTTTGCTAAATACTTGAAGGACTTGATCACCAAGAGGAAAACCACCAAGAATGAAGTGGTGAATATGACTCACCGGGTTAGTTCCATCATTGCAACAACCACTATTCAAAAGAAAGAAGACCTAGAGCTTTCACCATTCCATGCACTATCGGGTTGCACGACTTTGCACAAGCTCTTTGTAATAATGGGGCTAGCATCAACTTAATGTCTCTTGCTATTTACAAGTAATAAAGGTTAGGTATGCCTAGGCCTACTAGTATGAGTTTGCAAACGGCCGACTGTTCAATAAAGAGACCGGTGGGAATTGTTGATGATGTTCTTGTGAAAGTGGGGAAGTTCCTCCTCCCTTACGACTTTGTTATCCTTGACTGTGCCGTTGATAAAGAAATTCTAATCATCTTGGGGAGACAATTCCTTGCTACCGGAAGAGCATTCATGGACTCAGAACGAAATGAGATCAAGTTCTGAGTTAATGATGAAGAGGTTACCTTTCAAGCGAGTAAGGGTATGAAATTCCCATATGCATACGAAAGCATCTCAGTTATTGATATTATTGATGAGGTAGAGGATGCAGTCGAGTTGAATATGGAAGAAGAATGCCTTGGTGAAGCATTGACGACTATTTTGGTAACTTTGATGGTGAAGGCATGAAGGGATACATGGAATCGGTAAATGCATTAGAAGGGCTTGGGTCCTACACTTATGCACCAAAAAAGCTTTCTTTTGACTTGGAGAATAGAGTCACTCCTCCAGCCAGGCCTTCAATTATCAAGACACCATAACTTGAGCTCAAGCCACTTCCACCGCACTTAAGGTATAAACTTATTGGCCATAATGAAACTCTACCTGTAATCGTTTCTTATTTGTTGAATGATGTGCAGGTTGAACACTTGTTGAATATCCTGAGGGAGCACAGACAGGCCATTGGGTGGACAATAGCGGATATCCGAGGGATTCCCGCTGGAATCTGTGAGCACAAAATACAATTGGATCAAGAGAGCAAACCTAGCGTGGAGCATCAAACAAGGTTAAACCCTTACTTGCAAGAGGTGGTGAGAAAAAATTCATAAAATGGTTAGATGTCGGGGTAGTCTACCCCATTGCCGATAGCCCTTGGGTGAGTCCAGTGCAATGTGTGCCAAATAAAGGAGGCATGACCGTGAATCAAAATGAAAAAAATGAGTTCATCCCAACGAGGACGATGACCGGATGGAGAGTTTGCATGGACTATCGGAAGCTCAACAGTGCTACTTGGAAGGACCATTTCCCAATGCCTTTTATTGATAAAATGCTTGATCGGCTAGCGGGAAGGTCATTATATTTCTTCTTGTATGGTTATTCTGGCTATAATCAAATTAACATCGCCTTAGAATATCAAGAGAAGACAGCGTTCACATGCTCGTATGGGACCTTTGCCTTTAGCCGTATGCCATTTGGGTTATACAATGCCTAGGCTACCTTTCAACGATGAATGATGTCAATCTTCTCGAACATGGTGGAAGATTTCTTATAGGTGTTTATGGATGACTTCTCTCTAGTTGGTGACTCCTTTGAGCATTGCCTTGACAACCTTACACAAGTGTTAAAAAGACGTGAAGAAACCAACCTTGTGCTAAATTGGGAAAAGTGTCACTTCATAGTGGACGAGGACATTGTTCTGGGAAACAAAATTTCCAAGCAATGCATAGAGGTTGATTGGGCAAAGATCGAAATCATTTCCAAGCTTCCTCCTCCCACTTCGGTAAAAGGTGTTCGGAGCCTTTTGGGGCATGCCAGTTTCTATAGGCATTTTATCAAGGACTTCTCAAAAATTTAAAGTCCCATGTGAAATCTCCTTGAAAAAGATGAAAAGTTTGAATTTGATGAGAAGTGTCTCAAAGATTTTGATGAATTTAAAGCAAGGCTCACCACGACACTTATTATTGTCACACCTGATTGGTCTTTTCCATTTGAACTCATGTGTAACGCTAGTGATGTAGCTATTGGGGCGGTACTTGGTCAACAGCATAACAAGATCCTTCATCATGTATACTATGCAAGCAAGACACTCAATGGCGCACAAATGAATTACATTGTGACTGAGCAAGAACTTCTTGCCATTGTCCATGCTTTTGGAAAATTCTGGGCCTATTTGTTGGGGTCTAAAGTGATAGTTTACACCGATCATGCTTCCCTCCGCTATCTTATGGCGAAGAAGGATGCTAAACCAAGAATGATTAGGTGTTTTATTTTGTTACAAGAGTTTGACTTTGAAGTTAAGGATCGGAAAGGGACAGAGAATCAAGTTGCGGATCATCTATCTAGGCTTGAAGAGGTAGGAAGACCAAAAGAAGATCTTGAAATTAATGATGCCTTTCCAGATGAGCACATATTGGCATTGTCTAGCACCTTCACTCCTTGGTATGCCGACATCGCTAACTTCTTGGTTAGTGACCTTATTCCCGGCGGATTGGAAGCTTATCAAAAGAAAAAGTTCTTGCCGGAGTGTAGGCAATACTATTGGGAGGAACCCTTTATGTTCTAGATTTTTGCCAACAACATCATTCGGCATTGTGTTTTGGAAGATGAGGTAATGCAAATTCTCAAAGCATGTCATGAATCCCCGGTTGGGGGCCATCATGGTGGAAATCGTACTGCGGCAAAAGTGCTTGAATGTGGCTACTATTGGCCATTAATCTACCAAGACGCAAATCAAATGATCAAGGCATGTGATCAATGTCAAAGACAAGGGTAAATTTCTAGAAGACATGAGATGCCTATGAACTTTGTAATGGAGGTCGAGATCTTTGATGTGTGGGAGATAGACTTCATGGATCCCTTCGTAAGCTCTTATGGCATGACATTTATCTAGGTGCCAGTGGACTATGTCTCGTCAAGGCAATTGTCTTGCCCAACAATGAGGCTAAGAGTGTAACCACTTTCTTGAATAAGAACATATTTATGCAGTTTGGTACCCCAAGGGACATCCTTAGTGATTTTGGTTCTCACTTTTGCAACAAGTCTTTCACCGGGCTGCTAAAAAAATATGGAGTCAAGCACAAGGTGGCCACCCCTTATCATCCTCAGTCGAGCTGCTGGGTTGAAGTTTCCAATAGGGAGATAAAAATTATCCTAGCAAAAATTGTTAATGCAGATAGGACTGACTGGTCAAGGAAGCTAGATGATGCATTATGGGCATATCGCACGACATTTAAGACTCTCATTGGCACCTCACCATACCGATTGATTTTTGGTAAGGCGTGTCACTTGCCAGTGGAGCTTGAACACAAAGCCATTGGGCATTGAAAAAGTTGAATCTTGACTGGGCCGAAGCTGCTCACCTAAGAATGACACAACTCAACGAGATGGAAGAATTCCGTCTTTATGCCTATAAGAGTGCAGCCATGTATAAGGAAAGAATGAAGTTTGTTCATGACAAGAAGATTTTGAAGCGGGAATTCAAATTCGGTGACTTGGTCTTACTCTTTAACTCAATACTCAAGTTATTTCCGGGCAAACTCAAATCCAAATGGTCTGGCCCGTTCAAAGTTGTGAATGTGTCCCCCTATGGCGCTATTGAATTGGAGTCTGAGGATGAGACTCGAAATTTCATGGTAAATGGACAACGGGTCAAGCATTACCTCAGAACCACAGGTGAAAGGAACTTAGTAGAACAATTTGCACTCAAGGATAGTCCTATACCAACCCCACCGCTGATTAGCCAAAATGGGAACAACATCGTCGTGCCGCGACGTTAAATCAAGCGCTTCTTGGGAGGCAACCCATGTGTGGTAACACTTTTTGGTTACATTTTAATTTCTATAGGTTTAGTTGTTAGCATTGAGCAGTTTGACGTGTGTGTTAGAATGAAGGTCACCCAAAATACAATGAAACGGGGTACAAAGGCTGAGAAAAATGAAGGAAAACAAGACCTGTGGTCTGCGGCAACATATGTGATCGCATAATGGCTTTACGGACCGCATAGTGGTCGCAGATACACTCAGAAGAAAATGCAATTCTGGCCCTCAAATGCGGTGAAATTTTTCTTTCTGTCGCCCACATAACGATTATGCGACCACAAAATCAATCGCAAAGTGGATTTGCCTCATGCAGTCACTAACTCATCGCATAGAACATAACTATTGGGAAATATTGGGTAATCATTTAGGAACCATTGGGGAAATATTGGGTAATCATTTAGGAACCATTTTCTTATCAAATGACCTTCCATTAGAAATATATCATATTAACACCGATAGAATTACATTCCATTGATGGGGACACAATCTTGGTTTCCTTAATCAAATTAATTAAATTCTCACAACACAATAGTTTTCTTTATTACACATAATTACAACACTCTCTTTTAAGCTAATGGAATAGGATTACGACTTAAGTCAAGTTTCGCACTATTCAAATAACTTTTTCACACCTATTCCCTGTGGGGTTCGATCCCAACCTAGTCGGGTATCACTAAGCGGCATGCCTCGAGAGTTGTCAACCTTCTAGACTAATGTTCCTTACTTCAACATTTACCTTGGTTCTATTGACATCAAAAATCCACAATAGTTTAGAAAATGATTTTTCTCAAACTAGGCATTTCATCAAGTGCAATTACATTACATAAGAATGACTAGAGTCTCAGGCATTCAAGTATCATGACTTTTACCTATATTATTCAGGATCACCTTTACAACAATGAGAATGATTAGCATTTGTCTTTTCTTTTCTTCTGATTCAAAAGTTTTGCCCATGTTTTTTCCTTATTTTTGGGAATTGGGTCAATTTTCACTCAAATTATTATTTTGCAACACTCTTATCTCATCCCTTATCATAGGCTTCACACCTTTAGCTGCTAATCAAGGATCTCTAATAGTTTATAATCCACAAACTTACACCTTTGATGTCACGGCCCTAATTTTCTACCTTAAAATATTGTGATGGTACCTAGTCTCTAATAATAGGTAAGTTTAACAATTAATAAAAACTTAACAGAAAAAATTAAATAGGAATACTAAAACAAAACTGATAAACTCTTATACCCTTCCAAAATAGAATCTCAACAACACTTCTCTCAATTTTGTTGGAACTAAGTATAAGCTCTACGGAAAAATATAGAATGTATGCTACAACACTGTTTGAATAAGAAATACCAAAGAACGAAAAGATAAGGGAAGGTGACTCTACAGCCTGTGGACGCCGAGCGAGCATACCTTGAAGTTACCGAAAAAAAGCTACAATCAATCACTAACGTCAAGCACAGGCAGACATACCTAGATCTGCACAAAATGATGTGCAGAAGCATAGTATGAGTACACCACAATGGTACCCAGTAAGTACCAAGCCTAACCTCGATAGAGTAGTGATGAGGCCAGTAAAGACACCTACTAGGACATACTAAACAGAAAGAAAATATAATAACTAGAAGTAATCGAAAGCGGAGAAATAAATGATAACGAAGTCGGTTAATAACGTAGACTAATGACCGAATTGTAAGTACAGAGATAAAAAGAAGGAAGTAAATAAGACAACCACAATAGTCAAATGAAGAAAAAATTATGGCAAGGAAGAATAAAAGCAACAAGAACTATTCCACCAATAACTCTTTTCAACATGCGATGCACAACAAGAATCACAATCGAGGTACCCCTCCTATACAACAAGAATCACAACTGAGTTACCGCGTCGTATTCACTTTTCTCAATTTCAATAATAATCTTTTCTTATACCGCTAAGTGAGCCTTAAATTTAGATAGTTTTGAAATTATTTTTTCCAATAGCTACACGCGCTTTAGCCCACCTTATGACGTCGTGTGGCTTCAAGTAATTCCCTTACTACCAACACGCACATAATTCCCACCTTATGCCGCCGCATTTATATTAACCATAATCCTTATATAGCCACATGTGCATCAATATCCAAACGCAATAACAACTCGCACCACAAGTGCCCATATGCCACAACTTGCCAAAATCAACAATATCAATATTTTCACAACAATTGTCCATGGCTCAACCACAATATGTATAAGAATATCAATAATAACAATTAATGTGAATTTCTCAACAAGGAAGATATCTCAAAAATTAACAACTCTGCCTCAATGTGATAATGGCTTTCACAAGTTCAACACCAATAACCCAACAAGAAGATATTTCATGAAATAACAACTTCAATTACAAGTAATTCAAAAATTAAAGATGTAATGAGGCAATAACTTCAACTAGGCATATAAGAGAAAAACAATAAGCAAGAGGTAGAACAAGTGTTAACAAAGTCAAATAAGACATGTAAGGATAGACTAACAGATGTAAGAGTAGATTAACAATGAGAGTTAAAATATCATATGAAAATTCAATTAGAGGAATGAAAAGAGTTTAAATAACCTAAAATGGTCAAATATCACATATAACCCGTGTACCCACCTGTCACCATGCATACACGACTTTCACATAAACACAAATAGCACAATTAATCCTAAATCCTAAAGGGTAGTTCCCCCGCACAAAGTTAGGCAGGATACTTACCTCAACTAGGCCAACTCAACCCTCGAAAATAGCTTTTCCCATAAAATTCTCCTCAACACGGCTCAAATCAAACCAAAATTGACTTAACAACATCAAACAATGCAAGGTAAAATAATTACAATAAATAAAGCTATGAGCTTTTTACTTTTTCAAAAAGTCAACAAAAGCCAACCCCGGACTCGCCTGGTCAAAACCCTGGTCCAAGGGTAGATTTCAACTACCCATAACCCCACGAGTCCTTATATGTGATTAGTTTCAAAATCCGAGTCCAAATCGACTCTCAAAACTCAATTTTTCATTTTTTAAAAACTTAACAAAATTTCCCAATTTTATTCTTTGATTCATCTAAATTTCATGTTAAATCTAATATATAATCAAGAAATATAGTTAGAAACTGATTAAAATCACTTACCAAATGTTGGTAGATGAAAATCCCTTCCCAAAATCACCTCTTACCAAGTTTAGGTTCTAAAATGAGAGAAATGAGATGAAATCCCGACTTTTCTAACTTTTTGTTCAGTTGCAAATTTCATAATTGCAACATGGGTTCCCAATTGCGAATAAATTCTCGAAATTTTGGCACTGACAAACTCAAGAGGAACTTTGCAAATGTGAACCACGTTCCCTTCGCAAGTGCTATTGTCTCATCGCAAATGCGGAGTTTCCTACCTAGACCCAATACCTCGCATATGCGAACTAGGCATCGCATTTGCAAACCTGATCCTCCCCTGCCTTGTTCGCAATTGCGAAGCTGGTGCTAGCAATTGTGACATTAGAGCACCAGCATACCAGATTTCCTGTTTTCAAATTCAAAACATTCTGAAACATGTACGAATCTCATCCGAGTTCTCGAGACTCCAAATCAAACATCTACACAAGTCTAAACATATCATACAAACTCTCTTGCGCAATCAAATCATAAAAATAATATCTAGAACTATGAATTGAACATCAAAACGCATGAATATCAAAGTAAAGTTCAAGAACTACTAGAATTGCAACTAAGCATCTGAATCCTAACAAATAAAACCCAAATGATTCCAAATTCTGCAGACAAGTTCTAAATGGAATAACATACTCAAATTTCCAAAATCAAATTCCGAATCTGATAAACAAAAGTCAACCTACGATCAAACTTCTAAGCCTTAATCGCCATTTTTTGGCAAAACAACACAAATTAATCTACGGACTTCCGAATTTGATTTTGAGCATACGCCCAAGTACAAAATCACAATACGAAGCTATCATAGCCATCAAAACACTGTTCCGGTGTTGTTTTCACAAAAGTCAAAGTTTGGTCAACACAAAACAACTTAAGCTTCTAAGCCAAGAATCAAAAGGTCCAACTCAACCCAAAATCTTCTTGGAATGAAACCAATCAATTTTGTAAGTCATAAAACCATAAACACACATTTTTGAAGCATTAAAAAGGGAAACGGGGCGCAACTGCACAAAAAGACCAACTCTCTCAAGGAGCTGAAAAGGATGGATATACCTAGGGCTCAACTTTTCCTTCTTCCCGAACCTCTTCACACCCTTCATGGGTGAAACCTTGAGAAAAACCCGCTCTTCAACCATAAATGTTATATCACGAACCTTTCGATCAGCATTACTCTTATGTCAAGACTGGGTTATACGAAGCCGATCCTGAATCAACTTGACTTCTCCAAGATATCTCAAACCAAATATGTATCTAACAACCTAGCCTCTCCAGGCTCAAACCAACCAACTAGATAACAACATTGTCTCCCATATAAGGCTCACAAGGAGAAATCTGGATACTCGATTGGTAGTTGTTGTTGCAGGAAAACTCCGCAAGTGGCAAGAACTAATCTCAAGAGTCATCGAAATCCATAATACAGGTCGTGGTGTGAGAAAGAGGCCTAAAGAGGGCAGTGCCTTGGACTTTGGATTTATTTGCAAAACAGTTGCCTAGATTGAAAGGACCAATATAAAATTATTCGTAAGTGTCATATGTTATGAGACTGATAAGCACATCAGAAAAATGTGTTCCAAAGGGGAAATGATGTTATACCCTATGTTTTCGTGCCTAAAAGTAGGTCATAAATCAGTAGTTGTATGCTCAGAAATTAGATCAATTTAATCATGTTACTTTGGAGGTCAAAAATATTTAAGATCATGAACTTCAAGTACCAAGAAGGTTGGAAGGTTTAGAAGCTAAGCAAATCGAAGAAAATAAGTTTCGTCAAAATAGCAAGTTGGGAATGTTATAACCCGTACTTTTTGGGTGATACTAGGTTGATTAAAATTATAAGGGGGGTTATATTATGAGGTATTTTAGTCGTATTACAGTCGTGTTAAGTTTTGAATTCAAACGAGTTAGGAAACAAAAGTCGACAAAAGTTGTCGCATGTTCGTTCATAATTTTAGTTAAGATTTAGGTCTAATGTTACTAAGCTTTTCTCTCAATGTTGGAATTACGAAGTGATACACCCACCAAATTGAATATCTACGAGTTTAGTTTCTAACGTAATAAATCTTTCATTGATACGACATCGGAGTGGAGAGATATTTGTATTTCGCGAGATAGAGCAAGCAACTCTCTATGGGACCCACAAGGTTGGTTCAAGTTAATCTTGATATATAAAGTTGTAACCTTCGTCTATAAGGTTTATTTCAACCCAAATCAGACCCAAAAAATCTCCATAGACATCCAAGTACATCCTTAGGGTTTTGAAGCAATTCCATCATCCGTAACTCAAAATCAAGATGTGAACAGATCAACGCAATCCTTACGACATAGGTAAGACTTTGATATCCCCCTTTCTCCTTATAACTCATGTTTTGGAAAGAGATTCATTGATAAGGAAGCTTGTCACCTCTGTATTTTAGTTATACAATCATAATTAATAGTGTGGATCAAAGGGAACAAGGTTTGGAAGCAAAAACACGAGAAGTATATATGGTTTACATTTTTTTTCAGCATGATTTGATTTAGGTATGTTCTAGCCTTTTCTCTTGAACGTTTAAGGGTTTTTCAAGGTAAATTTCATCATTTATGGTATCCTTTTGCAGTATTCAATTCCATATGTGAATTTTGGAAGAAACTAGTTTAGGTTGAAACTTCAAAACACAACAAAAAATAAAAAGGGTGAATTGTCCATTTGGCCTATGCCATCCAGACATCTGTTTGTTCTGTTCTTTTGATGTTTTTATGCATACCTAAAACCTATATGATCCTAATAGCTTCACTTAAGAATATATATAAGCTTAATTATCAGGTTTTTATGCTTAGATTAGTCCTAAATCATATTTAGTTTTTCATGTCATGAGTTAGCCACTATAAGTCGACATTACATTCACAGTTTCATTTTGTCAATCGTTTGACACTATTGGGGATAACTGGATCTCTTTTAGTTTGATGTTATCATCTTTTCCAGGTATCCAATCCCGTGTATATTGTGGTACTTGCTGTTATTTTTGGGGATCATCCAGTTTTAGGGGAAACTTTGCCGAAATTTTTTGAAATTCGAAGACTTGGGCAAACCTTGAGTTCCTTGGTTCTAAATTTATTATAGAGGGATCCTAATTAGTTAAATAGCCTTAGTATTTCATGTACATACTCAGTTTCTCCCTAAAATGGGAATAGGCTCCTCTGTTCAACTTATGGACGACGAGCGTCAGATTATATTTGTTATTCCGTTTATGGTTTCCTTCATGATCTCTTGAGTCCATATGATGTTGCCACATGTTTTATTCCTTATACATGCTTACATCGATTATGCTGGGGGAGATAGCCCATAACACCAACGAGGCCTATTGATTATTATGATGGGGGGAGATAGCCCATAATGCCAGCGAGGCCTATTGATTATATGGTGGGGGAGATATCCCATAACACCAGCCAGGCCTGTTGATTATATATTTACCTGCTGGGGGGATACAACCCATAACACCAATCAGGCATGTTATATATGTGTATATAGGTACATTTGCATTGCATGACTATACATGAGGCTAGTTCAGTTTTATAGTTACATGATTGAGGGGATATAGCCCATAACACCATATAGGTACCAGTTCATATAGTAGTTCAGTTTCAGCTTAACCTTCGGTTCAGTTCCAAATCAGTTGCTAGTTCAGATTTGCAGCTTACAATTATACTTTAGTATGCTTTACATATGCTTTCCACCCTATATACTTTGTACATAACGTACTCACGTCCCTTCCTGGGCACTGCATTTCATGTCGTGCAGATACAGATAGATCAGCATCTGAACCACATCAGTAGGCCATTCACCAGCTGTTGGAGTCACTCCGCTTACACCCGGAATTACTTATCTTTTGGTATGTGTACAGTCAGCTAGTTTGGGTATATGGGTCATAATCCGTCCAGTACTTTTCAGTTCAACACTCTTAGAGGCTTGTAGATATGCAGATGCGCAGTTTGTATGTTTCTATACGTCAGCTTGTATTAGCTTTGTCAGCTTTCAAGATTGTACAGTTCTTATCAGTTATGCTTATGTTCGTTCTGTTTATCCGTTTATATTCTTGATTAGTAGATTATCAGCAAGTTTAGTGATGTTCGGCACTTAGTGTCAGTTATCCGTCGCAGCCCTAGGCTGCGTCGTGACATACATGGTATTAGAATAGTTCAGTCCTAGGGTATCTACAGGCTATGTCTAATAGAGTCTTATTTATGGGTGTATTGTGCACCACACTTATAGACATGAGACTACAAGATACTTAGGATGGTTACTTTTCTTCTTATCTAAATTGTGCGATAGATATGAGTCATAATTATTCGCTCCTAATATTTATCTTATTTATGTTCTCATCGATGCCTATTACTACTAGATAAAAGGCGCCAACTGCTAGTACGGTTCAGATGGCTATGAAAGTTTTAAAAAAAAGTATAAGTTACACTATAGAGTCAGACCCGTTAGAGATCATGGGTTCTATTGAGGAGGATCTGTCCAAGGATCCATATGAGTCATCTGTTCGAGTAGTTTCGATTTCGCGAACGGCAGATGGGGTAAGAGGAGTTCCAACCTCACCAAGGCCCTTAGTTTTGTTATCTGGGCCCGTTGATCAGGGTATAAGGGGAATGGTGCAGAGATTGGCACAGTCGGATCCCCCCTAGGCTCAAAATTATGTCAGCGTATTTACGGATACCGGCTCTTCCAATGTGCCGAATAGTCCACAGTCTTAGGAATCTGTCAATCAGGGTTCGTCTGTGTATGTCATGGGATATTGGGAGGAAGAAGAGAGTAGTCCAGCCAAGAGGATGAAGGTAGCTGATAAGGATCTGAGGATTCTGCTTCGAAGTGTGTCTGATTGAAGCTCTCATATAGGACCGAGGCAGGATGGGTAGAGGAACATTAATGCCTCCACTGAAATTTCCTACATTATGAAATCAGGAAGAAACTTATTATTTGTTATACAGGAATGAATGTAATTCTAGTAGAAATAGATTGTGATTGTAAAATGTAAATGGGGACTAGAGTGGAAGTAATGGGACCAGAACACTGCTCTAGCAGGCTAATAAGATATGGGTTTTAGTTCAGTTCACATAGGAGACCCTGGCTAAATTTACATAGGTCTATAAGAGTTAACATTCGAGGACTAAGGAAGGAAAGAGGAGTGACCTAGGATATTAAGAAGCTGGAACTCTAATGGCTCTAATACCCTAGGGGGGAAACCGTGGATAATACATGATATTTTGGGGAATTAGTATGGTGGAATAGAAAGTTAAGAATCTGGTTAATAAGTTTACAACCAGAAGGTGCCAGTGCCTAGAAGATTGATTAACAAACTTGTAGATGACGAATGGATTAGGAAGTAGTTTCAAGGAGGGAGGGTGTCCTAACCCCATGAGATCCCGATAGTTTTTTCACTGTAGTATAGCCCGGGAAGGTATATACATTTAGAATTGTTGAGTATGTCATGTAGATCTTGCAAATTTAAATATTTGAGGACGAATGTTTCTAAGGATGGGAAGGATGTTACATCCCGCATTTTCGTACGTTTAAGTTTCGTCATAAGTAATCGATGTAAGGTCGGGAATGAGATTATTTTTGAGGTTATAAGTATTTATGTCATTTATAACAAGTGATAAGTAAATATCGTGAATTTCAAAGATAAACAATGGAAGAAAATGAGTTTTGTTGAAGTTTGACATTTTGGGATAAAATATGGTTCAAGCTATAAAACCACGTATTCATGGACTAGTGTCATACAATGTACCAAATGACCATGATAATAAGGTATATAAAGTACGGAGAAGGATCTGATATATCCCTCTACTATTAAAAATTATTTATAATTGCCCTCCGTTATACTATTGGTTCAAAAAAAACCCTACCGTTTTACTATTAAAACACATATACCCCCAACTTGACGGACTGGACACGTGGCACTCATCCAAAGTTGTTGGTCTATCTAGTTTTAAATTAAAAGCAACTTGCACTATTACCCGGTACCCATAACCCATCTCACTTGTTGGAACTCTGCCCCTCTCTTCATTTCTCATTTTCAACAGTTGCAAAAAGAGAAACTCTATAGGAAAAATGAGGATGGAAAGCAATGAAGAAGAAGACGATTTCCCCTGTAATGAAAGTGTGACGTCAATCCAAGATCGACTCCCTTTATCAATCCAAGACTGAAAAATTACTCTCTCTATATGTCTTTTCTCTACTTTCTTTTTCATCTCCATTTTGGTTAATTACTGAGAAAAAGGGGTGATAGCAAATTAAATAGCTCTTAATGTGAGGTTCTTTTTTCTTTGATTTCAATCAATATTTTGAACCAAGTTTGTAACTTTTCATCTGAGTGTTCGTAATTTTGTTGGAGTTCTAATTCAAATTTGTTTGCTGGGTATTCATTGTTTCAAGTGCTAGAGGTGAAAAATTGGTGCTTTGATGAAACTTGCAAGTGTGTATACTTTTCTTGAAGGTGATCTATTTTCTTAGCTAAAATTTTCATTTTTGAAGTGTTATTTTACTATTTGAAATTATTTTTCA
Source organism: Nicotiana knightiana (assembly GCA_005239525.1). Taxonomy (NCBI): domain Eukaryota; kingdom Viridiplantae; phylum Streptophyta; class Magnoliopsida; order Solanales; family Solanaceae; genus Nicotiana; species Nicotiana knightiana. The sequence continues at coordinate 86,969 of ML385436.1, read as the reverse complement.
GTTTGATTTCTTGGGATGTGAAAACCTAATTTTGCTCGCCGATAAGGATCTGAACCTTTATTTTTGGGAGTTTAAATTTAATTAAATTAAAAGAGGGTTGGGTTATGGGTACCGGGTAATGGGCTTGCTTTTAATTCAAGACGAGATGGACCAACATCTTTGGATAGGCATGCCACGTGTGCAGTCTGTCAAGTTAGGGGTATATTTTCTTCAATAGTAAGAGAGCAGGGGCTCTTTTGAGCCAATAGTATAACAGAGGACAATTCTAAACAATTTTTAATAGTAGAGGGATATATCAGACCCTTTTTCGTATAAAGTATGTTAAAATTAATTAGTATTTTAAGTGAATAGAGATGAGATTAGGTTGTCATTCTTAAGATGAACAGAATGAGGAAGTATTAAAGGACTTAGATTTATGCATAAAGGATAAGCAGGGAGGGAGTAACCTGGGGTTGGATAGCAGACCTCGATAATAATAAACAGAAGTAAGTGGTATGGTATAATATGATCTACCTATATGCAGTAATGACATAAGGAAATATAATTGAGGCTATGAAAATAAATATAGAAATAGTCATAAGTTTGACAAAGTACCAAGCAAATAACTTCGGTACACCTATAGATTCCCAGAGGGACTGTTGTCACAGTTCTGTATATGTTCACAAAGTGAGGTCTAGAAATTGGCTAAAAGCTAGAGGAAAACATATAGAAGAGTTACATAGGCACACATACAAGGACAAAGTCATACAAGCTACATTACAGAATGTAGAAACAGTTACGAGATTATAAGAATTTCGACCACAAGTCGTGGTGTGAGAAAGAGGCCTAAAGGGGGGAATACTCTGGTCTTTGTATTTATTTGCGGAATAGTTGCTTAGATTGAAATGACAGTATAAAAATATTCGTAAAAGTTAGAGGTTATGGGACTGATAAGCAAATCAGTCAACATTCGAGGACGGATGTTCCAAAGGGGAAATGATGTTACACCCCATGTTTTCATACGTAAAAGTACATCGTAAGTCAGTTGATGTATGCTCGAAATTAGATCATATTTGAAAGTACATAAATTAATTTAATCATGTTAATTTGGAGGTTTACAAATATTTAAGATCATGAACTTCAAGTACCAAGAGGGTTGGAAGTCTTAGAAGCTAAACAAATCGAAGAAAATAAGTTTCGTCGAAACGACAAGTTGAGAATGTTATAACCCATACGTTTTGGGTGATATTAGGGTGATTAAAATGATAATGAGGTGATTATATGAGGTATTTTAGTCATATTATAGTTGTTTATTAAGTTTTGAAGTCAAACGAGTTAGGAAACAAAAGTCGACAAAAGTTGTCGCAAGTTACGGTTATAATTTTACTTAAATTTTAGGTCTAATATTACTGAGATTTTCTCTCAATGTGGGAATTACGGGGTGATACACCAACCAAATTGAATATATACAAGTAAAGTTTCCAACTCATTAAACCTTTTATCAGTATGACGTCAGAGTAAAGAGATATTCGCATTTTCACGAGACTGTGCAAGCAGCTCCCTTTGGGACCCACAAGGTTGGTTAAAGTTTATCTTGATATATAAAGTTGTAGCCTTCGTCTCTAAGGCTCATTTCAGTAAAAATCAGACTTTAAAGTCTATACACATCCTAAGTACGTCCTTAGGGTTTTGAAGCAATTCCATCATCCCCAACTCAAAATCAAGACGCGAACACATCAACGCAATGCTTACGGCATAGGTAAGACTTTGGCATCCCCCTTTCTCCTTACAACTCGTGTTTTGGAAAGAGATTCATTGCTAAGGAAGATTTTAACCTCTGTATTATAGTTATACAAGTATAATTAAGGGTGTGGATCAAAGGGAACAAGGTTTGGAAGCAAGAACACAAGAAGTATGTATGGTTTTCGTTTTGTTTTCGGCATGATTTGATTTAGCTATGTTCTAGCCTTTCCTCTTGAACTTTTAAGGGTTTTTCAAGGGAACTTCAGCATTTATGGTATACCTGTATAGTATTCAATTCCATATGTGATCTATGGAAGAAAATATCTTAGGTTGAAACTTCAAAACACAACAAAAACAAAAAGGGCGAATTGCCTATTAGGCCTATGCCATTCGGACATCTGTTTCTTCCGTTCCTTTGATGTTTTGATGCATACCTAACACCCATATGATACTAATAGATCCACTTAAGAATATATAGTCTTAATTATCAAGTGTTTATGCTTATATTATTCCTAAATAATATTTAGACTTTCACGTCACAAGTTACAAATTATGAGTCGACATTACATTCACAGTTCCGTTTTATCAATTGTTTGACACTATTGTGACTAAATAGATATATTTTAGTTTGATGTTATCATCTTGGTAGGGTATCCGTTCCCGTGTATATTGTGGTGCATGTTGTTGTTTTTGGAGATCATCCAGTTTTAGGACTTCTGCCGAAAGTTTTGGAAATTCGAAGAGTTGGACAAATCTCTAAATTGATTATAGAGGCATCATAATGAGTTGATTAACCTTAGTATGTCATTTACATACTCAGTTTCTCCCTGAAATGAGAATAGGATCCTCCGTCCAATATATGGACGGCGAGCGTCAGATTACGTTTGTGATTCCGTTTATGGTTTACTTCATGATATATTTAGTCCATATGATGTTGCCACATGTGTTATACCTCATACATGCTTACATTGATGATGCTGGGAAGGGAGATAGCCCATAACACTAGCGAGGCATATTGATTATATGCCAGGGGAAATAGACCATAACGCCGACGAGGCATATTGATTATATGTTGGGGGAGATAGCCCATAACACCAGTCGGGCTTGTTAACTATATATTTACATGCTGGAGGGATATAGCCCATAACACCAGTTAGGCATGTTATATATACGTATATAGCTAAAGTTTGCATTGCATGACTATACATGAGGCTAGTTCAATTTTACAACTACCTGATTGATGGGATATAGCCCATAACACCAGACATGTACCAGTTAAGATAGTAGTTCAGTATCAGCACTGTTTCAGCTTACTTTGGTTCAGTTCCAGATTAGTTGCTAGTTCAGACTCTTGTTTAGCTTTTAGCTTATATTTAGAATTCCAGTTTACAGTCATACTTTAGTATGCGTTACATATGATTTCCACCCTACATACTTTGTACATATCATACTCACGTCCCTTCCAGGGTACTGCACTTCATGTTGTGCAGGTACATACAGATCAGCATTTGAGTTACATCAGTAGGTCATCCACCAGATGTTAGAGCCACTCTGCTTACTCCTGTAGTTACTTATCTTTTGTTATGTGTAGTGTCAGCTAGTTTGGGTAGGTCGAAACCATGTTCCATCCATTACTTTTTCAGTTCACCACTCCTAGCGGCCTGTAGATATGCACCTGTATAGTTAGTATGTTTCTATATATCAGCTTGTGTTAGCCTTGTCAACTTTCCAAATTGTATAGTTCTAATCAGCTATGCTTATGTTCGTTCAATATATCCCTTTATATTCATGATTAGTAGATTATCAGCAAATTTGGTGATGATTGGCACTTAGTATTGGTTATTTGTCGCGACCCTAGGATGGGTCGTGACAAATCATGTCATAGGTGCAAGAATGGATGAGAAACCCTTCACAAAACGGCGATAATACCTGGCCAAACCAAGGAAACTCCGAACCTCAGTCTCATATGCGGGAATACACCAAGATGTCGTCAATAAACACAACGATGAATAAATTAAGATATGGCTGGAATACATTGTTCATCAGGTACCTAAATGTTTTTGTGGCATTGTTCAGCCCAAATAACATCAGAAGACACGTAGTGACCATACCGAGTCCTAAAGGCAATCTTCAAAATATTTGGATCGCGAATCTCAGCTGATGATACCCTGGCTGTAAATAAATATTCAAGAACACTCTAGCACCCTACATCTAGTCAAATAAGTCATCAATGCGTGACAATGGATACCTATTCTTTACCGTAACTTTATTCAACTGTCAATAATCAATACACATACGCATGGAACCGTCATTCTTCTTCACAAACAAAACCAGAGCACCGCGACACACTAGGCCGAATGAAACCCTTTTAAATCAACTCTTGCAACTGCTCTTTTAACTCTTTCAACTACGTTGGGGCCATACGAAATGGTGGAATATAAATGGGCTGAGTGCCCGGCAACAAGTCAATGCCATAATAGATATCTCTATTTGGTGGCATGCCCGGAAGATCTGTTGGGAATACATTTGGGAAGTTTCTCACTATATGAACTAACTAGATGATAGGAACATCAGCACTGACATCTCTCACAAAGGCTAGATAAGAATCACACCTTTTCTCAACCATCCACTGAGCCTTTAGAAATGACACAACCCTACTAGGAACATTTGTATCCCTCCACTCTAACCGCGGCAAACTTGGCATAGCCAATGTCACAGTATTGGCGTGATAATCTAGATAGCATGATAGGGTGAAAACCATTCCATGCCAAAGATAACCTCAAATTCTACCATACTGAGTAACAATAGATCAACTATGTTCTCAAAACTACCAATAACAACTAAGCACGGCCGATACACACGGTCCATAATAATAGAATCTCACACGGACGTGGACACATAAACAGGAGAACTCAAGGAATCATGAGATATATCTAAATATGGAGAAAAGTAAGATGACACATATTAATAAGTGGACACCAAATCAAATAAGGTTGATGCATCTCTGTGACAAACTGGAACCATACCTGTGATGACTACGTATGATGCGACTGCCTTAGTCCTACCCAAAAAATCATAAAATCTGGCTTGGCCTCCCCTTTTAGGGCGACCTCTACCCGCCTATACCCCACCACTAGCTGGTTGTGCGGGTAGAGCGGCAATTGGAGAATCAACCATGGCCTATGAAGTTTGTGCACCTGACTGAATCCGTTAGTCTGTGGAGGTGCACCCCTCATGAGTATGGGACAGTCCGGCACCATATGACGGGTATCACAACACTCAAAGCAAGCTCTTGATGGGTGTGATTGCTGGAACTGACCCTAGCTTGGTCGTCTAGACTGACCGTTGAAGGCACCCCATGCAGGAGGTACACTAGAAAGTGGCTGAGCAAAGTGTGCAACCTGAGAGCTCGGAATAGTCGGAGCACCACTGGAAGCTGGAAGTGCAATGAACTAGACGGCTCACATAGACTCTATCATGATGGGTTGTAGATGTTGCTTGGGCACCACTAAATCCTCTAGTACCCCAGGCCTCTTGGCCTCCCTGTCCTCTCTCTCACGCCCGCATACCATTCAACCTACGTGAGATCTCTACCACCTACTAATATGGGGTATCTGTCTCCAAATCTCGAGCCATGCTGAATCTAATACCATAGTTGATCCCCTTGATAAATCGGCGGACTCGTTCCCTAATTGTAGAAACCAAAGTAAGTGTATGTGTGAAAAACTCATTGAATCTGATGGCATACTCTGACACTAGCATAGTACCCCGGCGCAACTGCTCAAACTCCACGCGCCATGCATCTCGAAGGGTCTAGGGAACAATATCTCTCAAGAACATCTCTAAAAATTGAGTTCATGTAAGTGAATTTGCATTGGTTGGGCTTCCCTCCTCGTAAGTTCGCCACCATTGATACACTGCTCCTGACAGTTGGAATGTAGTAAAAGCAACTCCGCTCGTCTCCGCAATATCCATGGTGCGGAGAATATGATGGAACTTCTATAGAAAACCATGTGCATCCTTTTAAGCTAAGCCACTATAAGTAGGGGATCAGACTTCTTGAACCTCTCAAGTCTAAGCTCCTCCTCCTCATATGCCACTACCCTAACCTCGAACCAAAGCAACAGGTTTTGCTGGCATAACCTCTGGGACCTGATCAACATGGACCCGATGCTTGGAGTACAGGTCGCGGGAGTATGAGATCCTCCCCCAGCCTGAGATGTGTCTGGTGTAAGTTGCATCAACCCCATCTGAGCTAGAGTACCGAACATGCTCAAAATCTGTGCGGGGGTCTCCTGAAGTGCAGGGGTGGCAACAAGCGCCTCGTGTGCCTGTCCCCAACCGGAGCTACAGGTGGCTCTTCTATCGCAACTTGGAAAGGTGTCTAGATTCACCATGTTCCCTCCTCGGCCTCTAGCCCGGCCCCGGCCCCGGCCTCGGCCCCGACCTCTCGCTGATTTAGCAGGGGCATGGGTGTCTAATCGTCGGATCCATCAACTCTTGTCCTCACTATTTGTGAGAGAATAGAAAGTCAAAGTTTTAGATTTCGAAGTGAACCAATTCGCACGACAAGGAGTCAAAGAAGTGGAAGTTTCTTAAAAGTTCTGTGTACTCTCGAAGATAAGTACAGACGTCTCTGTAATGATCCGCAAGATTCTACTAAACCTTCTTATGACTCGTAACACCTATAACCCTAAAGCACTAATACCAACTTATCACGAACCCAAATTCGTACCTTAGGATGTCGTGATGGTACCTAGTCTCTATAACCAGGTAAGCCTAAAATTTAATAATAACGTAACAAAAATAATGAAATAGGAATGTTAAAGCAAAACTGATAAACTCATATACCCTTCCAAAATAGAATCTTAACAACACTTCTTCCAAAACCGGTAGAACTGATTCATAAGCTCTACGAAGTAATCTAGAATACATACTACAACGCTATCTGAAGAAGAAATACTACAGAACAAAAAGATAAGGGAAGGTGACCCCGAGGCCTGCGAAAGCCGAGCAGGTATACCTTTAAGTCTCCGAAAAACAGCTACAATCAACCACTAACACAGCACGGGCAGACGAACCTGGATCTGCACAAAAAGATGTGCAGAAGTGTAGTATGAGTACACCACAATGGAACCCAGTAAGTATCAAGCCTAACCTCGGTAGAGTAGTGATGAGGCCAGGTCAAGACACCTAAAAGAACATAATAAACAAAACAAAAATATAATAATGAGAAGTAATAGAAAGTGGAGAAATAAATGATAACGGAGAAGGTTAATAACGTAGACTAATTACCGAATTATAAGCATAGAGATAACAATAAGGAAGTAAATAAGATAACCACAATAGTCAAATGCGGAAAAAATTGATAAGGCAAAGAAGGTTAAAAGCAACAAGAACTATTTCACCACGAACTCTTTTCAATATGAGATGCAGAACAAGAATCACAACCGAGGTACCGCCTCGTATACAACAAGAATCACAACCGAGGTACTGCCTCGTATTCACATTTCTCAATTTCAATCACAATCTTTCATCATACCGCCGTGTGAGTATTACAGTTAGATAGTTTTGAAAATATTTTTTTGAAATAGCTACACGTACTTTAGCTCACCTTACGTGGCTTCAAGTAATTCCCTTACTAACAACACGCACATAATTCTCACCTTATGCCGTTGCATGCATATTAACCCCTATCTTTATACCGCCGCATGTACATCAATATCACAACATAATAACAACTCGCACCACAAGTGCCCATATGCCACAACTTGCCAAAATCAACAATATCAATGTTTCCACAACAATAGCTCATGGCTCAACCCCAATGTGTACAAGAATATCAATAATAACAATGAATGTAAATTGCTCAACAATGAAGATATATCAACAATTAACAACTTCGTCTCAATGTGATAACGGCTTTCACAACTTCTACACCAGTAACTCAACAAAAAGATATTTCATGAAATAACAACTTCAATTACAAGTAATTCAACAATTAAAGACATAATAAGGCAATAAGAAAGGCAATAACTTTAACTAGGCATAGAAGAGCAAAAAAACAAGTAAGAGGTAGAACAAGTATTAACAAAGTTCAATAAGGCATGTAAGGATAGACTAACACATGTAAGAGTAGATTAACAATGAGAGTTAAAATATGATATGACAATTCAATTAAAGGCATGAAAAGAGTCTAAATAACCTAAACCGGTCGAATTCCACATATAATCCATGTACCCACTCGTCACCTTGCGTACACGACTTTCATATAACACAAATAGCACAATCAATCCCAAATCATAAGGGGTAGTTCCCCCACACAAAGTTAGGCAAGATACTTACCTCAACTAGGCCAACTCAACCCTCAAGAATAGTTTTTCCCCTAAAATCCGTCTCCACACGGGTCAAACTAAAATTGACTTAATATCATAAAACAATACAAGGAAAAATTATTGTAATAGATAAAGCAATAATTTTTTTCACTTTTCCCGAAAAGTCAACAAAAGTTAACACCGGGCCAGCCTGGTCAAATCCCGGGTCCAAGAGTACATTCCAACTACCCATAACCCCACGAGTCTCTATATGTGATGAGTTTCAGAATTTGGGTCCAAATCGACTCTCAAAACACAATTTCTCATTTTTCAAAAACTTGACAAAATTTTCCAATTTTTCCTCTTTGATTCACATGTTAAATCTAAGATATAATAATGAAATATAATTGGAAATTGATTAAAATCACTTACCCAATGATTGTAGATAAAAAATATTCCTCTCGAAATCACCTCCTTCCGAGTCTAGGGTTCTAAAATGAGAGAAATGACATGAAACTCCAAATTTTCTAACCTTTTGTTCAGTTACAGAGGTCACAATTGCAACATGCGAACCCTCGCAATTGCGAAGAAATACTCGCAATTGCGGGACTAGACTCAAGAGGAACTTCGCAAATGTGAACCTTGTTCCCTTTGCAAATATGATTGTATCATTGCAAATGTGAAGTTTCCTACCCAAATCCAATATCCCTCAAATACAAATTGCGCATCACATTTGCGATACCTGACCCTCCTCTGCCTCGTTCGTAATTGCGAAGCTGGTGATCCAAATTGTGACATCAGAGCGCCACCACACCAGATTTCTTGTTTTCAAATCTAAAACATTCTGAAACATGTACGAAACTCATCCAAGCTCTCGGGGCTCCAAACCAAACATCTACAGAAGTCTAAAAACATCTACAAACTTGCTCGCGCAATCAAATCACAAAAATAATATCTAAAACTACGAATGGAACACCAAAACACATGAATTTTCAAAGTAAAGTTCAAGAACTACTAGAATTGCAACTAAGCATCTGAACACTAACAAATGAACTCCAAATGATACCAAATTTTGCATACAAGTTCTAAATGGCATAACAGACCTATTTCAAGTCCCAAAATCAAATTCCGAACCTAATAGACAAAAGTCAACCTACTATCAAACTTCTAAGTCTTAAATCGCCAATTTTCAGCATAAATAACACAAATCAATCTACGGAATTCTGAATTCGATTCCGAGCATACGATTAAGTTTAAAATCATGATACAAAGCTATCGGAGCCATCAAAATACCGTTTCGCGATTATTTTAACAAAAGTCAATGTCTGATCAATATAAAAAACTTAAGCTTCTAAGCCAAGAATTAAAGGGTCCAATTCAACTCAAAATCTTCCCGGAACAAAACCAATCAACTCCTTAAGTCATAAAACCATAAACACACACCTCTTAAGCATGAAAAGGAGAAATGGGGCGCAACTTCACAAAACGACTAGTCGGGGCGTTACATTTGTGTTGTTAATTAAAGATACCTATCACACAATTATTTTTCACGCATTTATTGTACTTAAAGGTGCAATTCAGTTAGTCAAAACTCATGCTTAAACTCAAAAAGGATACTAGTATCAATCAGTCACGTCTACATTCAATTCACATAAGCTAAAGTTTTATAGGGTCGAAGTAACATAATTATCTCTCTAGATCACAATTTCATCAAAAGATATAACCTGCTAAATTAAAAAGCTACCTACAAAAAGTTACACTGAAAATACCACTCTGAAATAAGAAAAACGTTCTCTTGAAAGGAAACGTGACTGAAGAAAACCAACACAATCATATACAATCCTAACTAACACAGAAAATTCTATTTGGGTCTTCTTCTTTTTATCCACTATCAATCTACTGAAATTAAAAAAAAAATTAAAAAAATGGTCATGTAAGAGAAACAAACTCTGCATTTTTTTACTACGGACTTCATTACATGATTCTCTTTAGTAAATATGACCATAGTTGATGAATAACAACTAATGACAAAATAACAAAAGAAATAAACATCGGAGAAGAAAAAAAAGTACGTCAAACAAAAGTAAAAACATGAAAAATAATGTATGTTATCATATTTCATGTCACGGGTCGGCTCCTCCAAAGTGTCAGTGGCACAAAATTAGCTCGTGTGGCACTCGTAGTCCCGCCTAACTATAAGCCAGGCTTCTCTTTTCCCATATTTTCTAGCACGATTATGTGCCTATGTCGAAGCTTGACTTAGAGGCTTAGCTTTTCATGTGCCTCCCGTTTGATGCCAATGCTTCAGCCTTGTCTTGTTGACATATTCCTGTGGTGTATTTCATAAGCTGGGTCTTGACATGGCGCACACACGGGGTTTAGCTACAAATATGTCACTCCTTCGCTTGGCACTGAGCATTGCTCTAGCGCGCGAATTCCAATTTTCAAGCTTGACACTTGCCTTGTGCCTTTGCATGTGGCTGTGCTTCGCCCCAGTAGGGCAACCTTCTATTATTGGCCTTTGACTTATGTTTCTTTCATAAGATTCCTATGGTTGTGATATGGCATTGGAAAACATATCCCTCGCAACATACTTCCATCCCACATAATGCAGCGTTACCCTACGATTGCACGTCTAGGCCAATGGACCCTTGCTTGCAAGGCTGAACCCATACCATGCTCACAAGTCAACACGTGAGGTTAGTAAGAGTGGCACCTCGAGTGTCCAATCGGCATAGAGGTCTTTGTCATTCCCTACAGTATCTTGCAGGGCCTAGTCTTTCCATATGTCAAGCCTCGGGCACTGGTTGTGTACCGAATGCTAGCCTTTAGGTATGGCGTTGTCCATAGAGTGCCCAAAATCGTATGGATACCTTAGAGTCTCCATATAGATTCCTAGGCAGGACCTTGAGGTTCCCTCTCAAGGTTGCACACTTTGTGTGGCTTGGTTGCAGCATGCACGGGGGAGGTTGGCTGAGCATTCAACACCTCTGTCCCTTTATATATGTTTTAAAAGAAAAAACTCATTTTCCCCCATTTGTCATGTTTTTGCTAGAGAATCATAATGGATCCTTCTCTCCACTTTAAACTGTGAATGAGGTGTCATTCCGTCTCAAAGATTTGTCTTGACCTCCTTCACACTTCCATGAAGTTTCATCCCAATCTCATATCCGAGGAAAGAGATATAGCCTTCAGAATATTTTGCAAATTACGATAATACCACTAAACTTGGCTAAGCCAAGTCCATAGGCAAACAAACTCTAAATGACGCCAACTTCGCAAGCATATATAAGGATATATTAGGAATAAGTCTGCAGCCGAAATCCCAATATTCCCTCTATAGCTCAGAAACATATCGTGTTGACATTCGTGGCACGCACGCGATCATCGCCCATAGGCTAGACCCTTGGGATCCTCCCAATTCCTTGCTATACTTCCTTGGCACTCTTAGGACATGAAATAAAACATATCTATATGGTTGTTGCCTCCTGCAAAGTCCCTTTTTCCTGATGAACCTTCTTCAAGCCCATTGTCAGCACGTGTCGCCCTCACGACTGGCACTTGCACAGCCCGCTCGGGCATGTAGCATTACAAATGTCGAAAGTCCAAAAAGGCAGCATGTAACATTCTCCCCCACTAGAACGTACCATCATCCTCGATGACATAGCAAGCATACGACAACCTAGAGTCTTCCCCCTCATGGCAACCAAATCTTGTGGGTTGGACTTTTCAAAGTCCATCTCAAAATGGAGTCATGCCCCATGCACTTCTTCCCCAAGTTTCTCCCAAGCACCTTCGCGGTGTTCACTCGGAATTTTCCTCCACACTTGCACCCTCTGGTGGCTAACATTATGGTGACGAACATGCCATCCACACCGTGACCCTCACGTCCTTCATCTCCATCCGAATTTCTTTACTTCCCTCTCGGTAATTTCAATAGAGCACCCTCTAGTGTGGCACATGCAGTTCAATAGCAACGTTAACAGTCCCCTTACCTTTTGGAAGACATTTATCCATCAGGTAAATACTTGTGCCTAGTGCATCTACATAGGCAGACACTCCCACTCAAAGTGGAAGACACTTTTGTCGCCAATGTGAAGCTGGCCCTCATGGACAATGTAGGCATCCCTCATTGTGGCAACTCTTGCCAACCATTCCCTCATGATCCTAGTCCTTCCGCACTGGAAGGTTATGGCAGCTCTAAAAACAAGTTCAAATCCCAATCCCCCAATTTATATCGATTTACAATTTATGTGATCTGATACTCAAGAAGACAAATCATGGATAATTCAACATCTTGCCCATCGATGACACTACCTATTTTTCAATACCCAACACTATCCAAATTGACAAATATCATGGACTACGTAAACCCATGTTGCGACATAGTATCTTCGACCTTCACACGCTTTGCACCCTTTGGCACTAAGAAAGCTTTTGGGACGTACTCCTATTGAATACTGCATTTTCTTACAATGATAGATTTGTAATATTTTAGAAAAACTCTTTATTCTCAAGTCGCCCCTTCATTAGCAATTACCCAACATTCTCGATAAGTACCTCTACACTCAGCCCAATAGCAAGAGCCCCCTTGATTCTTCTATCGATGGGCCACCCGATTTGATGTACCTCTGTATATGGATCCAACTCGTGTGTTCCCTGGTGTTAGCCGTAAGTCTGGGAAGACCACACTCTCACTTGGAAATCTATCCATCTCTGATGCTTAGCTATTCTTACCCTGCTCCTGCCTCCTCACATTTGTGATTTAGCACAATGCCTCCCCATATGGTGGTTTGGCCAAATCGTATCTCCCCACCTTAGCGGTTTGACATAATTCCTACACTTGCATCCCCACACAAAGTGGTTTGTCTCTAGTTCACGAACATGATGGCTGACACACCTCATTAAGACACTCGAACTCCTCATTGTGACACTCGAACTCCCCACAAATAAGCTTGCTCACAAGTCCTTCTTTATGGTTGTCGAGGCCCCTCGGCACGCCCTGCTCTAGATTTGGCATCACACAATACATAGATCTCAAATTCTCGACTATTATCCCCCCAGTGGTAGGCACTTATACCTATTCACCTAAAGTGGTTGTTGGTGTGCATTTATGCCAACACCCCCGTGCTAACTCGGCATCTACCAGACGTCGCACTCAAATTCACAAGCAAAGCATGTCCCATGTTGTAGGCTCCAAGCCCACTTGTCCGACATCTTTGTTGAGGGACTCACCTTCCACTCATTGCAACCCTTAAGATGGTTAGGTGTCAAATAAAGTGTCCAAGTCTATCCATCTAGAAAGACGCTCTCAAGTGATATGTTTCTCTCATCTATGGTAGGATCTCCGCAATACTATGCTCAGAGTTTATAGTCCACGACTCACACCCTTTGCAACATGGTTGCTTGACCTGGCAAGCGTGGCCTTTTCCTAGCCATCCAACTCATCGACATATAGACATTCTTAATGGTATCCTAGACTGTTCAAAAGAAAAATGGTGTAACTAATTTACCCGCTTCAATATGGCCAAAAACCCTTACTTTGTGTATAACATGAACAAATGCCTTGAACTAACAAGTTTTTTATTCAAATGAACCCTCTGGAAAAATCACAATGTTAACCTAACATTTTAGACAAATTTTCCTTGCTTAGCAAAGTTTCTAACCCATTGCTAATAGAGTTTCTTACTCAATTATGGATTATCACGATCAAGAACATTAGCGCATTAGCTAACCGTTTATCCCATCTTGCAACAGCATCCCAACAGAATATCATAATCATGCAATCATTGACCAACCACACATGGCGCTACAGCTAACCAAATTAGCCTCAATAGAATCCCTCTAAATATAGCTCCCACTACACGGAAGACATCCCTGATGATATATAAATGCAACTAGGATGCCTCAAAACCAACTTTTGAATCATAGATGATGGCGGAAACAACGAATGCGAAATGGCCTGATTCTGAAAGTCGTAGTTGGTGGTTGACAAAGCAAATTCTAACCATAATGGGAACAACTAATCCCTTGTAACCAGCGGTATCGGTTCACCAAATTGGATGGAATGAATAATGTCATTCGTGCTTTAATCTGATGTCTGCATTGACATCCTACCAATGTGCTAAGAAATTTATCCCACATAGGCTGTGACACTCAACCAAAGTTTCATTGAAATACACTTCCGCTAATATCAGTCATGCATTATATCAACTCAATGAGACTTACACAATGGCTTCATCTTACATTGCACTGCAATCCTTCGCTCTGATACCAACTTTCATGAGCCGACTCCTCCAAAGTGTCAGCGACACAAAAATTGTTTGTGCGGTGCTAGTAGTCCCACCTGAATACAAGTCATCCTTATCTTATCCCATGCTTTTTGACACGATCTTATGCCTATGTTGAAGCTTGCCTCAGAGGCTTACCTTCTCTTGTACTTCTTATTTCATGCCAAGGCTCCAGCCTTGTCTTGGTGACATATTTATGTGGTACATTTTCATAAGCTGGATCTTGACATTTCCCACACCCGGAGTTTTCTACGAACATATCAGAACCTCACCCGGCATTGAGCGTCACTCTCATGCACACTGTCCAATCCTCAAGCTTGACACTTGCTTAGTGTCTTGGCAAGCGAATGTGCTTCGCCCATGAAGGGAAACCTCTAATCTTAGGCCTTTGACATTTGTGTCTTTCGTAATATGCCTATGGTTTTCATATGGAATTGGCAAACATAGCCCTAGAAACATACTTCCATCCCACATAGTTTTGCATCGCCCCACGACAACATGACTAGGCCAACGGACCCTTGCTTGTAAGGCTGACTCAAAGTTGTTCTCACAAGTCAACACACGAGGTTCAAAAGAATGGCGCCTCGAGTGTCCAATTAGCATAGAAGACTTTTTCCTTCCCAATTGTATCCCGCAAGCCTCGTTGATCCATATTCTAAGCCTCTGGCACTAGTTGTTCCCAACGCTAGCCCTAAGGCGTGGCAGCATCCATAGAGTTCCTAACTCGTATATATACCTTGGACACTCCTATAGATGCCTAGGTAGGCCCTTGAGGTTCCCCCTAAAAGTTTTACACTTGGTGTGGCTTGGTTGCATCACGCACGCTGGCTAAGCATTCAACATCTCTGCCCCCTTATATATGCTTTAAAAGAAATGGCACATGTTCACCCACTTGACAATATTTTGCTAGAGAATTATAATGGACCTTTCTCTCTAATGCGAACTCCGAATGGGTCCCCGTTTGATCTAATGATTCCTCTTGACTTCCTTCATACTTCTGTGAAGTTTCATCCTATTCCCATATCTGAGGAAAGAGGTATAGCCTTCGCATGGTTCAGCTAATTACGTCAATGCCACTTGTTTACCTTGAAAACGGTAATTATAATTATATTATTATGTGGTTATAAACATATGTGATCTATTTTAATACCAGTTGTTTAAGCAATAGATTCTGAGTATGAAGCGAGAAAAATGAAATCAGTATGAAAAGAACTAAGTTAAGCAAACCAGGCTCCAAAGAGGCCAGTCTCGAGGGTAGTCGGGCAGGCCTCGAGGTCGAGCTCGAGGAGCTTAGATAACGGCAGTCGACGATGGTATAAAAATATTGAATGCCTTAAGGATTGACTATTTATGATCAATAATAAGCAATAAATGAAGAATAACTCAAGAACACAATAAATGAGAAGCAATAATTTAATGAGACAATTGAAGAGAATGTTCTTGTTAGAGAGCAGAGGATGTTCTTGTTTTTGTATATTGAATATCATATGCCTTAAAAAATGACAAGGGTCCCCTTTATATATGAGGGTGAATACCAACATACTGCCTCGGGGTTAATAACCCTCGACATGCCCCTCGATGCCGAGCTCGGGCCTTTGAACCTTTGCCTTCGCCGAAGTGGCCATAAAATCGGGCTCTTCGATTTTAGCCGTGTACAGATAGTCTGACCATTTCTTAGAATGAAGAGATAAGAAATGATTTTGACCCTCCACCCCTTCGACACTCCTATTATGACGTCAGCCCCTTCAGAGCATTAAATGAGGTGACGCGAAAAGTCGTGCAGAGGTCGTTGTCAGCACAATTCTCGAGGGGCCCATGAACCGTCACATGTTCGATTTTCCCGCTTCAAGTTCATCCAAAGTACCCCTATAAATACCACAATCACTTTCCTTTCATAATTTCGCATCTTCTTCTTCAAACCATCAGATTTCGTCTAAACATTCTCTCTTCTTATCTTCTTCCTGCTCACGTTTTTCCCATCTTCTTACTACAAAACTCGATAGCCACCATGGCAAAGACCTCCAAAACAGTTCCACAAAAGGAGGGGGGTGCTACTACATCACGCCCGCCTAAGGTAAAATCAAAAACCCCTCCTACCATTGAATGCATTCCTGGCCCTTTCGACACCATTTTTGACTTTTCAATAGAAAAAACCCCTTCTACACCGGGCCGATGTGAGCCCATGTCCCGATATATAAGCGTAATATCGGACGTTGAGAGGGTGAAACTCGACTGCCACTGGGGGGAGGCAGCCCGAGTAGACATTCCCACGGTCGAAGAAAGCAAAGTCACGCACAAGCCTGGCTTCCTTAGCGTCTACACATATCCCTTCACCTTAGGTCCCGTTGATTCTTCTTCCCCACCGGTTGATCCGGTGATTCTTGATTTTTGCCGCCAATACCGAGTGACACTCGGTCAAATCTATCCTTATTTTTGGAGGATTGTCTACATGTTTCGTCATATTTCCAACATGGTCGAGGGAAGGAACTTCACCCTCGACCATTTGATCAAATTATATAGCCTTCGACTTTTTCGTGGGGGCCTTATTAAATTGCACCGTCGATCCACCAAGGCGTTCCTCACCTGCATCGACGAGGATAGGGACCGGGGGTGGATGAGCCGGTTTATCAGAATCAGAACCTCAGATATCATCCCCGCTGACAGAATGTCATTCCCGGAGGAGTGGAACATGAAACGTAAGTACCTTCGACTCGAGCGTGCTTTCGTTGTCTCCTTCTCTTTCGACTGACTTTCATTTAATTGTGCAGCCAATATTTGGTTTCCCGGTGCGGTTCAGGACCTTCCGGGGTGGATCAACCGTTTAGACTCTACTTTCCCATACAACAAGCGTGTATGGCGGGAGCTGGCCAAAACACGATGGCAGGCCAAGAATCACGGTATGTTCCTGTCATTACCGTTTCCATATTCTTTGTGATAATTTTTGCTGACGATGCTTTTGAGATGATATACTTGTGTAGGAATTAGTGAAGCAGTGTTGATAAGACCATCTCCACCTGGTGAGAAATAGGCCCCGAAGGTCGTAAAAGATAAGAAAAGGAAGAAAGAGGCCTCGGAAGGGTCTCCAAAATCAAAAAGGGCAAAGGCTCGGAATCCTAAAACTGAGGCCACGTTCATATCTTCGGCGGCCACTGAGAGTCTGCGGACCGAGAAAGAAAGTGATGATGACTTCCCTTTGGTACAAAGGGCACGACGAAGTGCTGGTGCTTCGAGAGCCGCTGGGCACTCGCCTGTTGAGCTAAGGGCGGTCGATGCAGACCCGCCTTGCATAGAGGAGACCTTGAGGAGGGTTTGGGCGCAGTCCCCGAGACGCTCATAGGACATGGCACAGTCTGAGGTGAGGAACTCGGAGGGTTGCTACTGGAGCTTTCCGAGATAGGGAAGAAACCTCGATGGAGGTCGACATCGCTGGTGGATTTCATTCGGGCCCATCATTCTCTCCAGGGGAGATACGGAATGCTCAAGTTAGGGGTGTCCCTGATCTAGAGACCTCTCGTGTAGAGGAGGATGCATTAGGGGACTACTTCGAAGGGGTAGATGAGGAGACCGATATTGATGCCCCAGTCTCCCTCGAGGAAGCCAAGAGGCTCCAAAATCAGGTGACATTTGAGAACAACATACCCATTTTCTGATCTTTTATTCTCATTGTTTTTTTTTTATTTCCCTTCTCTGTGTTGCAAGTCAAGAGGCTATATGACCAGGCTTTCTACAAGTTGCAAGATGAGTTGGCTCATCGTGGAGGGGATCTTGAAAAGCTTATGGCGGGTTCGGTCGAGCTAGAGGCTTGGTGCGCTCGAAAGGAGGAGGAACTGGTCAACCTTCGGGCGAGCTTGGAGAGAGTGCTTCAGGAGAGATCTAATTTTTCCGAGCAAGTATGCTAGTATCCACATTCTCACTTTTTTGCTGTGACGCTTCGGTGCTGATTGACATACTTTCTACTTCTCATATTACGCAGAAGGATGCCTTGGTAGAGCATCTTCGGGGAGAGGTTGCGGCCAAGGATGCCGAAGTCGTGGAACTGGCTCGGCTAAACGATGTTGCATCCTCGGAAAGGGAGGTGCTTCGGGGGAAGCTATCCTCGGCCCAAGATCTTCTCCGAGGTGCTCAGGAGGAGGCTGCTGCCCTATCTGCAGCCAAGGCTGAGGCCAGTGAATATGTCTCCTCGTACAAGAGGTATGTTGTTGTTGCAAACGCCCGGACAAGGGAGATATGCGAGAAGGCTGAGCTGAAGCTGACTCAGGTGGTTGCCTATGCTCGCACACAAGCCAAGAGGCAGGCCCTCGAGGAAGTGAGCGCTAGAGGTGTCGTTCTCTCTACCGAGATTGAAGAGTCCTGGGCCCTGGAGGAGGAGGTGGCGGTGCCGAGTTCATCCGTACGAGAGCTCTGAAAGCGGCTCGGATAGCGGTGGAGACGTAGAATAGTTGTTTTTACTTTTCTTTTGTGGGATCCTTCGGGGGATTTTTGTAAAGAACACCTTGTAACTATATTTTTGGAAATAGAACACTTTACATCATACTTTGCATAAGTTTAGTTTTGCTTCCTCGATACTCGTACTTTACACTTTTTTCCCTTAACATGACTTTTATGCTTTGATATTTTGCTTCCTCGGTACTCGTACTTGCAGTAATAGGATTCCTCGAGATCGGGCACCTTCTCGAGGTTAGGTAGATCATCTAGCTTCGATTCCTAGAACCTCCTACGATGGTACTATTCATGCGACGTGACCGTGAAGTGACGGAGGTTGCCCCACCGTACACTTCCCCAAGTACCATGATGACTTGTTAGAAATTGAATGGCCTTTAAGGCAGTTGGTTGGCCTCCTTTCCTTCTATAAATTTTCATGCGTCTCCTTCATTATAACTCTTACATTTTTGCGAAAAACCCTCAGTTTTTCTTTCATCTTTCTCATTCCTTTTCCAACTTTGCGAAAGCGAGTTCTGCTTATCCCTTATTACCTCTGTTTTAAGTGACTTTGGTTGTTGTTCCCGAGTCTGTTCATCAAGAAGAGGGAAATTCTTCCACTGCCCCTAGTCTGGCTGGTGGTATACCGCTAGCGTCTGGCTGGTGGTATACCGCCAGCGTCTGGCGAGCTGACTTCGTATTGTTTTGCTATAAAAAAGGACTTCGTAGTATAGAAACCTTGCGATGCTCCGGGCCATCGAGAACACGCCTCGAGGTTCGTACAATCGATCGAGGAAGATCACCTCGAGGCCGTGAGGAGAGACTGCGGCTGGGGGGAAAATGTGGTGTTGCAGATACCCTCTCAAGATGAAAGCATCATGACATTCGTAGAGGGATTCTTGACCATGTACATGTACCCGTTTACGTTGCGCCCTCTCGACCGACTTGTGCTCGAGTTATGTAAAAACTACCGAGTCACCTTGGCGCAGATTCATCCGTCCTTTTGGCGGATAGTGCTGATGATGAGGTATTTCACTGAAAGGCCAGAGCTAGACTTTACACTTAGCCACCTCATTAGGTTATACCGGACTCAGCATTGTCGAGGCTTGATTGTGCTGCGACGTCGGTCCACGAGGCCTTTTATAGCCAGCGATGATGAGGACCACAGCCAGGGATAGATGAGTCGATTTAGTTGGGTGAGGACCGTCGACGTCATTCCAGCGGAGTTCCTGCCATTTCCCGAGAAAAGGAAATTCAAACGTAAGCACCATGTCGCGCCTTAGTGTCTCTTGTTCTTATTAACTCATAAGGGTGTTTCTTTTTCTCTTTTTTAGCGATCTCGTGGATGACTGGGGAGGTCCCCGATCTTGTGGAATGGACTCGGAAGTTGGCAGCTTCCTCGACATATGACGAGTGCAAGTGGTGTGACCTCTCGAGGGGGAGATGGGAGGCAAAACACCATGGTATGAGTCGTGTGGTATCCTTTTTTATGAATGTTTCCTTTCGTGTGTATTGATTCTGATGTCACAGGTGTTGGTGGGTTTCCGGAATGAGTTCGTGCCCCTTCGAGGAGAGTGAAGGCCCGAGGAAAAAGGTCCTCTCTAGGTGAAGATATTCTTGATGAGGCAGGGCCTTCTCGGAGGCATAAAGGAGACGTTGTTACTGAGGTGAGCTTCATATATGTTGGACACTCAGCGGACGTCGGCTCCCCTTGTGAGGATGATTCTATGTCCACAGCTCGGGCCGGGGGCCCTTCTGAGCTTGCCGATTCTGCCAGGCCTGGGACTTCTAGTTTCGAAGAAGGGGTTCCCCGAGAGAGGAAGAGCAAGATTCCTCCACCGTCAACTGCTTCTTCCCCCGAAGGTACTTCGAGGGATGCTTGCGATCAGGGGCCGCTCGGACTGATTGAGGTTTCGAGTGAGCATACCCCCATTGAGGGTGGTTCATCCGAGGCTGATGGGGCCAGGTCAGTACATGTGCGTTCAACTTTGAGGAGGCTCAGCGGATCTACTCTGAGGTGAGTTCCGATCAGCATTGCTGGTCTATTAGTTATAAACCTTCATTCTTTGAATCTGAAGTTTCTTTCTCGTAGGTTTTTGACAAACTCAAGGCCGAGCTGCTTCGCTGTGAGGCCCGACTGCGGGAAGCTTTGGGTAAGAAAATATCTCTCAAGCTTCTTTGTAATGAGAAGACAAAAGATTGATACACCCTCGAGTGGAAACGCACCGGAGCCGTATCTATAAAGGCAAGCTCGAGCGCCAGGTAATCCTTACCCTGAGGGGGTATGCACCTCCTTTATTTCTTTTGGAGCTAACGCTTTGGTACATCAGTTTCAGGAAAAGACAGAAGCGTTGGAGCGCCTTTGGGGCAAGGTCGGGCAAGTTAGGTCTGAATGTCAAGTGTTGAAAGCACAGGTAGGCGTACATATTGCGGCCCAAAGGAATGCCTTGGATAAGGCTACTGCCCTCAAAATACAACTTCGCAATGCCCGGGAAAATAGCTCAGTTCAGTCGACCATGATTGCTAAGCTCGAGGCTGGTTTGCTAAATATGAAGGTAGAGGTTGTGGACGCTCGGGCCGAAGCTGAGGTAGCTTGAGCGAAGGCCGATAAGAAGATGGTCGTTTATTTGAAAGAAGTTCCCGATGCACGGGCTGAGCTGAGAGGGGATTTCAATAGAGAGAGAAAGGGCAATGAGTATGCCCGATGCAAGTCCCGAAGGGATACCCTCGAGGAGATACATGCTCGGGGCTTTGACCTCTCGGAAGAGATAAAGAAAGCCGAGGCGGATGAGATCGATGCCAGATTTTTCCTCTCTTGAGATGATGTTGACACTTGAAGGCCGCCGTGGGAGCTGGTCCGAGGGGCCTTTGAGGGAGCTGGTCCCGAGAATAGAATAGATTTTCTGCTCTGTTGTTTGCATAAGGCTCATGTGGGAGCGTTGTAAATATGTATTTCGTAATACACACACACACACACACACATATATATATATATATATATATATATGAAATATTCATTGAAATGATTTGCATGTTGGTAGTTGGTCCAGCGAATTGGACTTTGAGATGAAACCCTTGGGTTATAGATTGGCCCTGGGGCTCTCTGAGCTGGCGGCTCGGGCCCTTACGCTTTTTTGGCCCTGAGGCGCTTTAGTTAACCGTGTTGGGATTATTCTCCGAGTCCGGTTTCGACTCGATCTCAACGGCCTTCAAGTTTTAAAATTGGCCCTGAGGCACTTTGTATCGGTATGACCCGTAGCTGGCGACTCGAGCTCTTACGCGTAAGGTCAATACGACTAGCTGGCGACTTGGGCTCTTATGCTTTAAGTTGGTACAACCTTTACTGTAGCGGGCAACCTGGGCTCTTACTCTTTAGGTTGGCACAACCTTTAACCGATTATTTTCGAAGTTTTTTCGAAGTAAGTGAAGGCCTGTGATTTTATGGCAACAGTCGGACGTCTCCGAGTAGCGTTAGTTCTGTCGGAGCCTTATGATGGTGGTCATTTGTGTTTGGCCGTAGCCTTTTAGTTCCCGAGTGAGATAGTCATGGCGTCTATATCGAGGGTATGCCTTTTGGCTCTTACAAGTTCGATACATAGCCTTGACTTTGATATGGGATTTATGCCTATTTTAAGGTCTTATAAATTTGTATGTTGCCTCGATGAAGTCTTATGAGTTAGAATTTTCCTGCCTGAGGTCTTACGGTTTCGGGTTTTATAACTTGATGAACCGATTGTCGGGGATAGTCCCCGAGTCAGAATTGATGTTTCCTCGAAGAGGACTTATGAGCTCGTAATTACCTGCCCTGAGGTCTTACAGTTTCGAGTTTTAGTGACTCGGTGGAGCGGTCGAGTTTTACAGTTTCGCTTGCTAAATTTTTGGCCCTGGGCTGTATTTTGTAAAATGGCAAACTTCTTTGATGTGAAAATGCTTTGCTGATAGAAGGTACTTCTCTGATTACTTGGTACAGGTATACATGTTATTTCCATCGAGGGTTCGATTATTCTACACGGACACGGTTTATTCGACCGTTTGGTTTGATACATCATTCTCCTGTCGAGACCTTCTTTGGCATATTTCAGTGATCTCCTGGGGGGATGCCCCTCAGTATTCGAGGTTGATCGAAGAGAAGCCTTGAATACTTGGTAAGTTCTCCATAGGTAGCATATGGATGTTGCCTCGTTAAAAACCTCGTCGGTAAAACCCTTTTGGGATAAAATCTGATATGAGGGGAAAAAAGTGCAACGCATGCTTTCAAACCTAAGGCCTTCGAGTTGGGGGTGCTTTGACTCTTTTCAATCGAACACCTGCACGCAGATTAGCGTATAGTGGGAAAGGAAAAAAGGATAGGGTTGTACCTTAGCGGTGATGGTGCTCGAGCCTTGATACAATCTGGTTATCAATTCCGAGGACGCGGCACGGTCCTTTGTCTGTTCCTACGAAGATGTAGTTTATGGTTGTTGCTTCGTTGTTTGCTTGTTTTTTGGCTCCTTCGATATAGAAGGTGTCGCTGCCACATCATGTACTGCGAACATTTCTCTTGTTGCGTGTTGCTCTCCGTATACTATTTTTACTCCATCCTTTGTAGGGAACTTCATCATTTGGTGAAGGGTTGACGGTATCTCCCTCATATTGTGGATCCATGGCCTTCCAAGAAATGCGTTTTACCTCATGTCACCTTCGATGACATGGAACTTGGTATCCTCGATTGTGCCGGCCACATTGACTGAGAGGATGATTTCTCCTTTCGTTGTTTCGCTTTCCATGTTGAACCCATTGAGGACTCGAGACGCGGGTATGATCTGGTCGAGCAACCCGAGTTTCTCTACCACCCTCGACCGAATTATGTTGGCCGAGCTACCTGGATCCACAAGCACACGCTTAATTTGAAATTTATTGAAAAGAAAAGAAATTACCAGTGCGTCATTGTGAGGTTGACACAAGGTATTGATGTCCTCTTCGCTGAACGAAAGGGTGTCTTCAGTTATGTAGCTCCGAGTTTGCTTTTCCCTGGTGATAGATACTTTGGTCTGCTTAAAAACGGGTCTCTGATGGACGTCGACTCCACCAATAATCATGTGGATGACATGTCGTGGCTCTTCTATTTCATTTTGCTTGTTTGCCTCTCTTTCCTAAAATTGATTTTTAGCTCGGTCGCTGAGGAATTCTCGAAGGTATCCTTTGCTGATTAGACGATCCATTTCTTCTCGAAGTTGTCTGCAATCTTCGGTCCTATGACCATGGGTATCGCGATATTCGCATTTCAAGTTGGGGTTCCTTTGTGAGGGATCTGATAGCACGGGTCTTGGCCACCTGGCGTCCCTTATCTTGCTAATGGATGATACGATGTCTAAAACATCGATGTTGAAGTTGTACTCAGATAGTCGGGGTGCCTCTACCACCCATGCCTACCTGTCGAATCCTGCTTTGCTTACGAATCCCCGAGGATTATGTCCTCGATCCATTATTTTGTCATTTCGAGGTACATTATGCCTCGAGATGTTTCTCTGATGTCCTACGTACGGCTGATACCTTTCTTTGTTTGGTCTTGGATCTCTTTATGGAAGCCTCGATTCCTTCACCAAGACTCTACTAGTGTACGCTGAGCCTGAGGGAGCTTCCAATTGGTCGTCCTCGACCTTGATCTTCGACTGGTACCTATTGTGTACATCTGCCCAAACTATGGTTAAATATTATTTCAGCTGTTTCGAAGCAATCGAGCTTCGCTCATTCAAACCCTGAGTGAAGGCTTGCACCGCCCAATCTTCGAAGACCGGCGGTAATTCTATACGTTCTAATTGAAAGCGGGACACGAACTCTCTTAACATTTGATGGCACCAGCATGTGCTTTTGAAAACATCAGATTTTCTTGATTTTGAAAACATCAGATTTTCTTGTAACGACCTTGATGGCACCAGCATGTGCTTTTACCAAGGAGTTCGCCATCATGGCAAATGAATCTATCAAGCTCGGGGGCAGGTTATGGTACCACATCATGGCCCCTTTGGATAGTGCTTCTTCGAATTTCTTCAACAGAACAAATTCAATCTCTTCGTCTTTCAAGTCGTTTCCTTTCACAACACAAGTGTAGGCAGTGATGTGCTCATTGGGATCTTTGTACTTCGGGAGATCGGGCATTCTGAATTTATTCGGGATAGGCATCGGAGCTGCACTTGATGGGAATGGCTTTTGTACGAACTTTTTTGAGTCCACACCCTTCAATATCGGGGGTGCGCCAGGGATCTGATCAACCCTCAAGTTGTAGGTCTCCACTTTTGTCGTTATCCTCTATCTTCTTCTCGCCTGATTTGATCCTTTTTGCGAGGTCTTCGAGCATTTTCATAATGGCGGGGTCGGCTGCTGACCCATTGTCGCTCGATCTTTTTGGTGCATGTTCGACTCGGGGAGCCGTTTCTAGTGGTGTTGTGCTCGGGGTTCTCTGATGGCTCTGTAGCTGAGCAATAGCCACTTGTTGTGCCTGCAACATTTCAAAAATAACATAAAGGCTAACCTCCCTTTCCCTTTGAGCAAGGGTTCCCTGTGCTTCACGTTGGTCTCCTTCACGAACACTCATGTCTGTATGAGAGCTCACATCGACATGTTGGGCATTGCGCGAGCCTTCATCGACAAGAATTTGCACTGGTTCCCCTTCAGGGTTTCGCGGTGGCATACCGGCACCTGAAGCAGCTGTGCCATTCTATCTGTGGTTCTCAGGACCATTGCTTTCGTGTGCGTTTACTGAGTTAGAAATTTTCTGAGCTGAAATTGAAGATTCTTGGACAAGAAAAAGTGTGAAGAATAACTTGTGTTTTTAGAAAACCAGCACTAAAATGATTGCTATTATTTTTAACCCCACGGTGGGTGCCAAACTGTTTACCTTGAAAACGGTAATTATAATTATATTTGATTATGTGGTTCTAAAAATATGTGATCTATTTTAATACCGGTTGTTTAATCAATAGATGTTGAGTATGAAGCGAGAAAAATGAAATCAGTGCGAAAAGAACTAAGTTAAGCAAACCACGCTCCAAAGAGGCCAGTCTCGAGGGTAGATGGGCAGGCCTCGAGGTCGAGCTCGAGGAGCTTGACTAAGGGCAGTCGACGATAGTATAACAATATTTAAGGCCTTAAGGATGGCCTATTTATGATCAATAATAAGCAATAAATGGAGAATAACTCAAGAACATAATAAATGAGAAGCAATAATTTAATGAGACAATTGAAGAGAATGTTATTGTTAGAGAGCAGAGGATATTCTTGTTTTTGTATATTGAATATCATATGTCTTACAAAATGACAAGGGTCCCCTTAATATATGAGGAGGAATCCCAACATGGTACATGTGTAATTAATGCAAGGAGATATGATTGGTACAATCACTTAATGCCACGGTACGGGCATGTACTATTTTGTGCACTTTGTCAGCTTTAACCACGCGCCTTTTGGGAGTTTCCGCCTTTTCATATCGACCCTTGATTTATAATTCCTCGGGGTTTAGAACCCTCGATGTGCCCCTAGATGCCGAGCTCGGGCCTTCGAACCTTTGCCTTCGCCGAAGTGGTCGTAAAATCGGGCTCTCTAATTTTATCCGTGTACACTGCTGAACTTGGCTAAGTCAAGCCCATAGGTAAAAAAAACTCCGAACAATGCCAAACTTGGTAAGCATATATAATGACATATTAAGAATAAGGCATGCAACCTAAATTCCTATGTTCCATACATAGCTCGGAAAGTTGCGGCGCTAACATTCATGGAACGCACGTGACCGTCACTCGTAGGCTAGACCATTAGGCTCCTCCCAAGTCCTTACTATTCTTCCTTGGAACTCTTAGGACATGCAATACAACATATCCAGATACTGCAAAGTCCCTAAATGACTGACACTCGCATAACCGGCTCAGGGCATGCAGCTTTACGGGCAGCGAGAGTCAACAAAGACAGCCCGTAATAGTTACCGTGTTCCAACTATTTTTCCGCTCTTGTAGGGTCCGCGTACACTTTAAAGTAACTTTAAATATGCCCTTGAAACTGTAATTAGCACAAAATATATATATATATACTGAATTATATGGGGCTTCAGACGCAAGCTTCTCGAAATTAGTTGTCACGACCCTAAATCCCAACAAAACTGTGATGACTCCTAACACCGCTTGCTAGGCAAGCCAACATTTAATATACATAAATAAACTTCAATAGCAATAAGGAATTGTATAAAAATAGAATAAGATAAATAACGGTAGCCAACAATGATATAATTGAAATACCATCCCAGAATAGGTGTCAACAAGTACATGAGCTCAATTGAATAAATAAGTACATATGTCTGAACGACAATACAATATTATCTGAAGTACATAAAGAATAATAAATAAAGTAGGGAAAGGGACTTCAAGGCCTGCGGATGGAAACAACAGTGCTACCTTAAAATCACCAATGGTACCGGTACAACTCCTTAGCAATCAGCTATATCAGTAGCACCTGGATTTGCACATAATGTGTAAAGTGTAGTATGAGTACAACTGACCCTATGTACTTAGTAAGTAGCCAGCCTAACCTCGGATTGAAAATAGTGACGAGTTTGGCAGAATTCGCTGCTCACTTTGAACAATCAACAATAATAGTAACAATATAAAAATAATAATAAAGGGAAAACAACTCAACAATAACAAGTTCAACGTATTCACATTAACAGAAAATAGGCATGATTTCTAATCAACTCAGAATAACATTAATCTCAAGATATAAGGTATTAATTAGCATGAGGAAGATACATCTCTATGCTAGCATGACAAGTATCAATACCAAAATCAATAAGTTCACAGTTAACCTCAAGTAAGCACTCTCAAGTCTCAACACTATACGGGTGCCTGGCATAAAGTCCCTTACTCAGCACATACAGAGTGTCTGCTCTCACAGGGCTCAAAGTAACATGGGTTTCTGTAGGGGCGGATCCTAAGGGAAGCATTGATCGGATCAAAAGTCAACGATCATTATAACTCAATCCAAATGGCCTTGCGCACGCGCCGCCACAATATCAATACCAATCATCCCAATAGGAGATCTTGTGTATGTGTCACCTCAATATCAATATTAACACGGCTCTATACCCAAGTTTAGTCATTAAACTGCTCAAATCATAATATTTAACCATCTAACAGTATCAGAAATAAATATGCCGCACTAATTAACCAAGGTGACACAAATCCACTTAAACCCATATCACAGAAGTACGGTCAGTAACAATTGTGAGATACATGTAAGAAGTATACAAAGATGGTGATATAACATGCGCATATGATATCAAGACTGAAGAAAGTATGACTACAATTAAAGCAACAGCTCTACTTAGCAAAAATACCTTAACATGTCTCAAACTGATAAGCACATAGCTTAGACATGATTCCTAACATGAATAATATCTCAAGTAGTCATAAAAGTAGGGAAAACAAGGTAACACGAAGGCATGTTAGCAAAACAAGGTACGTAGTAGCCTAAAGTCTACCCATATCATAAATAACCTTGGTGCACGCATATACGCTTGTCACCACGTACATGTGTCACCCCCTACAAATATCAAGCATCATAGTCTAGAGGGAAAATACCCCCAAGCCAAGCCTAGGCAAAATACTTACCTCAATGTGTGAGAATCAATACTCGAAAAAGCCCTTGCCTCTTGAGTCGACCTCTGAAGCGGTCAAATCTAGCAAAACATAACTCAATAATGTCAAAATATACCATAGGAATCAATTCCAAGTAATAAAGCTCCAATTATAATTGCAAAAAGTCAACAAAAAAGATCAACCCAAACCCGCATCCCGGGACCCAACAAAAGTCACAAGTCCCGACTACCATTCGAATACGTGCCCAATATACAAGTTTCATCCAAATCAGACCTGATTCGAGATTCAAATCTCCATTTTTTACTCTCGAACCCATAGTCAAAATTCCCAAATTTCTCTTTCAAATCCCATAATTTATGTTTAATAATCCATGGGGAAACAAGATAAAATATTAAAATCAAATAAAAATTACTCACCTTATTGTCTTGTGTGAAAATCCCCTTCAAAAATTGCCCTCTCCAAGTCTAGGTCTCAAAATGTGAAATAATGGGTATACATCTCGAAATTAAACAACTTATAATTATGCCTAGTGGTACCGTTGGCGAACGCGACCACTGCCTCGCATTCTCGAAGCCCAAACCAGCTCTAGCCTCATTTTTTCCATCAGTAACGCGCTCACTCACCCGCGAATGTGATGCACTGCCAACGCCAACACCAACCCCAACCCCAAGCCTAAGCAAAGTGGTTTGTCCTACGCGAACGTGAAGATTAGCTCCAGCTTTCCCCCATCCTTCCTTCCTTTTTACACGTACTCGATGCCTTTGTTGCGAATGCGAAGGTCACAAATCACAAAGCTTAGCAAACGGTACTCGCCTATCTCAAACGCGAAGAACAAAATGTCATTTCCCCAAATAAGCCTTTGCGATCACAAGACTTGTTCCATATTCGCGAAGCACACCAGACACCAACAGTCATCACCAATCTAACCAAGCTCAAATGATCCAAAATCCATCTGAAACACTCTCAAGCCCCTCGGGACCCTGTCCAATCATATCTTAGTCCCAAAACATAACACGAACCTACTCGAGGTCTCAAATCACACAAAGTGACATCAAAACTATAAATTGCACCTCAATTCAAGCTTAATGAACTGATCAACTTCCAATTTTCATAACACATGCCGAACAACGTCTAACCAACTTGGAATAACTCAAAAAATTTCACACAAGTCCTAAAGGACTTAAGAAACCTATTCTAAGTTTCGGAACAATAATCTGACCCTGATAGCCTCAAAGTCAACTCAAGGTCAAACCTATGAACCTTCCAAACCTTTAAATTTCCAACTTTCGCCAATTAAAACCAAATCAACCGAGGAACCTCTAAATCCAAATCTGGACATACGCATAAGTCCAAAATTATCATACAAACCAATTGGAACCATCAAATTATCATTCGTTTAAACAAAAGTCAAATCTTGGTCAACTTTTATAACATAAGCCTCCAACCATGGAACTAAATGATCCAATTCACTCCAAAAACCATTCTGAAACCAAACCAACCATCCTCGTAAGTCACAAAATAATAAATAAGCATACGGGAAGCATCAAATAGGAAAACAGGGATCAAATACACAAAATGATCATCCATGTCATTTTGTTCTCCCCATCTTAAACAAATGTTTGTCCATGAACGAGTTTAGAATCATACCTGCGATATCAAAAAGGTGAGGATATTTGCTCCACATATCATGATGTAACCTCTCCATCGAACCTTTACCGATGTAATATTCTTTGACCTTAGCTTTTAGGCCTGCCTATCAAAAATTCTCATTGACTCCTCCTTATAGGCTAGATTCTCATTCAACTACATTAAACTGAAATCCAACACGGGCAACAGATCCTCATAGTACTTCTGAAGCATGAAAACATGAAACACCGGGTGAACTCCCAATAAGCTAGGTGGCAAAGCAATTCTTTAGGCCACCTCACCTACTCTCTCTAGCACCGTGAATGGATCAATATAACGAGGATCAACTTGTCCATCTTCCCAAACCTCATTACGCCCTTCATAGGCAAAACTCGGAGAAGAAACTTCTCACTCTCCATGAAAGCTATATCCCGAACCATCCTATCATCAGAACGCTTATGTTTGAACTATGTTGTACGAAGTCGATCCTGAATAAATTTCATCTCCAAATCATCACAAACCAAGTCCAACAATCTAGCCTTACCCGGCTCAAATAACCCAACTAGAAAATGAAATCGGCTCTCATATTATGCCTCATACGAAGCCATTTGGATGCTTGACTGATAGCTGCTTTTGTATGCAAACTCCGCTAATGAAAGAAACTGATCCCACTAGCGCACAAAATCTATGAAAAAGACCCCCAACATATCCTCCAAAATCTTAATAGTCCGCTCAGACTGCTCGTCCGACTAAGGATGAAATGCGGTACTCAACTCAACCTCCGTTCCCAACTCACGTTGAACAGCTCTCCAGAAGTTCTAAGTAAACTGAGTGCCTCGATCAAAGATAATAGGCACAGGAACACCATGCAAGTGGACAATCTCCCTGATGAAGATCTTAGCCAACTTCTCCGAAGTGTAGGAATTCATGACTGAAATGAAATGCATAGACTTGATCAGTCTATCCACAATGACCCAAACAGTGTTAAATCTCTTCAATATCCGTAGCAAAACTACCACAAAGTCCAAAGTGATGCGCTCTCACTTCCACTTTGGTATCTCAATCTTGTGAAGCAACACACTAGGACTCTGATGCTCTTACTTGAACATATCCAACAATGTGGTTCTTCATCCTCCGCGTAATTCTGCTTCAAAGAACAGTACATCTTTGTAGCACACGAATGAATAGAATACCGCAAACTATGAGCCTCATCAAGAATCCAATCTCTCAATCCGTCCACATTAGGAATACACTAATAGATACTTCCTTAGCACCACCTCGTTGCACTGTGTCCTTAAGGAAAAGCGAATGGGGATCATCATATTGATGAGCCTTATTGCGCTAAAACAAGGACGTTTGGGATACAACACAAGTAAAAATCCCGTTAGGCTCCAATATATCCAATCTTACAAACCTATTGACCAAAGCATGAACATCCATAGCCAGATGCCTCTCCCCAGCTAGAATAAATGCTAAAATCCCCATACTCTACGTCTTTCTACTCAAGGCATCTGCTACCGCATTGGCCTTCATCGGATGATAAAGAATGGTGACATCATAGTCCTTCAAAATCTCCAACCACCTCTGTTGCCTCAAGTTCAAATCCTTTTGCTTGAATAGATGCTGAAAACTTTGATGATCCATATATACCTCACAAGACACCATATACCACAAGACGAAGAATTCCATCCTCTCTTATGGATTTAGGTACGCTTCCGCATCTAGTTTTAATTCTTGATGATTTGACATGATAGACCTTGCGTAAAAGATAATAGTTTCATATTAAAGTTTTTGGTTCTAGCAATTGCCATCGGAGCAATATCATGTTAAATCATTAAGATTTTCTTCAAGTATAATCGATAAATAACGAAACTAATAGCTTCTGGGTCTGGCAATTTAGGTTCTTCCGGGGTTTTGGCCGATTAGGAACGAGTTCTCCGTCTTTCAAGTTGTTAAGCCACTTCTTGTGACTTAGTCATGGTACATTTTTGTTCGGAGAGTTGGAGATAAGAAGAGCTTTGTGAAGATACGAGGTTGAGAAAAGAGTTTGGACAGGTTGAAGGGAAAGAGTGTTCTGAAGAGTTTAAGATTGTCGTTTCAAGTGAAATGGCTATACAGGAAGGAAGAAGACAATGTTATGCCAGTTTTATTAATCGCTATAGTATTTGGATTTTTGGACATTTTTTATTGGGTTTAACTGCTTTGCCTCTTTTGCATCTATACCCACCTTTTGGGTCACGTTTTAACTTATACCTGCTTTGCAAAAAAAATTGCAAGCGTATCCACTTTTCGCATAAATGCCTGAAGTAGCAAAGACAATCAGACAAACTTCAGCATTTTAGGCTTTATCAAAAACTTCAGCAAAAGTGCTAAAGTTATTTAGTTCATTTATAAAAACTTCAACATTAAATAAGTTGAACTTTGTCCTGGATTAATTAGTTTTGTCATAAAGATTTTTCAAAAACTTCAACAGAAGATGCTAAAGTTATTTAGTTCATTTGTAAAAACTTCAACACTAAATAAGCTAAACTTTTGTCCTGGATTAATTAGTTTTGTCATAAAGCTTTTTCAAAAACTTAAGCAAAAGACGCGGAAGTTGTTTAGTTAATTTGTAAAAACTTCATCACTAAATAAGCTGGAGTTTTGCACAGGTATCAGGAAGGCGGGTCCTGAAGTTGTAAAAATTAGAGTATAGGTTAAATAATTTTAAAAATATGGGTATAGGTTAAATGACGGCGACCAAATAAGGCGCCCCTGCAATTTCTACCTCGTCTCATCAAAGGTTGGATGTTTAATGCCATGGTCCCTCGGAATTGTAGAATTCCAAGCAACTCAACCACATCTCAGGTATGGTATATAGTATGTGTCAAGTATATATGAGCAATGCTAAATGCACGTCCTTGTGTTTGATAATGCTCAAAGTACATATGGTCTCTGTGCACTACTTCTATACATCCAAGCAGAGACTACAAATCCCAAAAGATCTTTCAAGAGAAAACTAAAAACATTTGGAAACATAACTAAGGCCAACAACAATTACAGTGTGAATATAACATTTCCTTTGGACCATTAAAAAGGAGTATACCCCAAGAGAAAAAGTTATTGGATAATTTTCCATTTACTTATATTATCTGACCAAACACTGCCACAAGAGAAAGCATTTGAGTGCCAACCTGGGCAATAATACATGAAGCTATTCTAAGTTTCTATAGCACATACAAGTAGTTTTTATCCTACAAGTTAAAAACAAAGTTTCTCAAGCTCTGCTGTACACTTAGATGATGGTTCTGCATAATGTAGACACCACCTTGAATGCTGGTAAAGGGGTGAGCAACCTGATCTAATACCACAGGTATATGCTACCTCCCTTCAGTACGAGTTTGTTTCTTTCAATAAAAGAGTTGCATTGTCATGGTAACATTGCATCACCTGTTGATGTAATCATCTGTACATCTGTTTCCCCAGTTCCATTCGTTGAAGGATAGTCTTTGGAATCACCTACAGACATAATAATATAGAATATAGAATATTAAGTTCAAGTTACAACAGTACTGCAACAATAAATACGCAAGCAGGTTGAGCTCGGCTATATCAATCCTCATTATCCCATGTTGCTCCATTTTGGCTCATCTCAGTTTAATATTATGCTCCCTCTGTTTCAAAAAGAATGAACCTAGTTCCCTTTTAGTCAGTTTCAAAAAGAATGAACCCTTTCTAAATTTGGAAACAATTTAACTTTAAAATTCTCTTTTTACCCTTAATGAGATGATTTATAGCAACATAAATATCTATGGATTGTTTTAGACTACAAGTTTCAAAAGCCTTCTCTTTTGTCTTAAACGTCGTGCCCAGTCAAATAGATTCAAACAAACTGAAACGGAGGGAGTATAAAATAAGGCCTCTGACAAAAAGAATAACAAGTGTCTCTAGTTCTTTTCTGTATATTTTCCATAGGCATATCTTACATGACTAAATGACATTGGACCTAAAGCAAATATACTAACATGACTAAAACTCAATCCAACTAATTGGTATCACCTACATAGATCTTTATCTTCCTTTATGCCCTATTTTTCGCTAAGTTATGACAATATTCAAGGTTGTAAAACAAAACTTACCAAATATGGAATCAATTGACCGTCTAGGTGAGGTACTCCTCGTAGGATCTGAAAATACAAATGAAGAGTTAGATAACTCGCAGTATTTCAAAAGCAAAGAGGAACTTCACAGATACTACATGCCAAATCAGCGTACAGGGCAAGGTTGGGTGGGTTATCCATACAGTAATTTCATTTACTCGGAAGTATAAGCAAATAAGCAAACAAATAGTAGCTTTTAAGACACCATGGACCACTAACAACACGAGCATAAAAAGCATCAGCTGAATACTGGAACGTCCAAACTGGACGTGCTTGTGATGACAGATTTTCGGAAACCAAAACAGCTTTGGGTTTAGCAGTTATGAGTGGTCTCAGGTAGGTTATGATGAGGAATTTATCAGCACAGTAGTCCAATTT